>RJWM01021665.1:0-35133 GCA_004363535.1 Dasyprocta punctata
CCCCCTTCTTTCATTTTCCATTTCAAAGACCATTCTTAGCTCCCTGAAAATGGGGTATCATGTGTCTTCTATTCTTCAAGAGTCACAATCTGAGTGGTAGAAGAGCTACTGATTATTTTCCATTTAAATGAACTTGAAAACTGAGCTAAAATGGACTGAAATATACTCATCACCTGGGATGAGAGAGAAGACAGAGATATGCTAGTCACCTTGGTTGAGAGTGTCCAGGACGCATTTATACTAGGGTCAACATACTGGCAAATGTAAAAGAGGACAATTACACTGGGGCTCCCTAAATTTCTTTTGCAAAGTCTGAATCCCAGATTTCTTCTCCAAAATTGATTGCCTACAAATTTTTTCTTGTACTCACAGTTCATTCATGAGCTGTAATAATCCTATTACAAGTTTTGAAAATTCTAGTATGATGGGTGTGAGGAACCACTCAGACTGCTTCATAGCTCATGGGTGTCTATAGCCAACCGGAGGACATAACCTCACTTGTCTAGTGCAGGTGCACAATGGAATGCAGGTATGTAACCATGACTTAGCACAGGTAAACACACATGCATTGGTTACAGCAGCATGTAAGAATGTAAATATGAGATAACAACTTGTATGAGAATTATACACTAAAGGCGGCACTTGAGTTCTTGCTCTGGCTCTTGCACTTTGCACTCTTGTGCTCTATTCTGCTGCCTGCTGTTGTTGCTGATGTCTTGTGTTCATTAACCTTGGAACCTCAACTGTGAAAATCTCCCTTGGGTCCTCCAAGCAGGCCAACAATTGGCTAAAATCTAATGAGTGAAATCAAAGTGGACTTCTGAGACTTGAGGCCTGATGTTTTCTCTGAAAATTGTAATCATTTTAAACAGTGTAGTTTTTCAAGAGACGTAATTTTATTCAACTTACCTAAATTAATGGAAAACAATTAATGGTTAAATTCTATGTTCATTCATTTCAGTATCATTTCCAGCCAGGCATGGTGACACATGCCTGTAATCCCAGCACTTGGGAGGCTGAGGCAGGTTTATCGTTGTGAGTTTGAGACCAGCCTGGGCTACAAAGTGAACTCAAGGCCAGTCTAAACTGCATAGCAGGACCCTGTCTCAAAAAGACCAAAAGAAAAATCATTTCTTTTTAGAATGAATATGAAACTTATCTCACATGATTTTGAAGTCATAAAAAATGAAGGGTAAAAGGCTTAATTTATATTTAAAATATATATCATTTAATAAATCACAATGCCAACATTTTTACAAATGTGGTTGACTTAAAAATATGTAACTTTTAACTGAGTAGAGATGGAGCAAAACACTTGACTTGTTGTTTTCATGCTCTTTTGAGAGTTTTCAGATGAATGTGAAAATGTATTCTCACATTATTTTAGCAACTACTTTTGAAGCACCATGTAGCACTAATAATAACTGATATTTAGTAAGAACATTTAAAACAATGCAGTATTTTCTAAACATCAGCTGGTTGTGCCTGGAAATCTCATTATGCAGTAGATAGTTACTGTATTAAAGATGATATAATTGAGGTTTAGTCATACTTAATAATTTTCATTCACATTGGAAGGATGAAATAAAGCAGAGATTTGAAGCTAAGTATTGAGACTTTAGGTGTCATGATGCTTCTGATTGTGCATGGTCACTTGCAATGTAACTGAATTTAAAATACTGAAAAACAGTTTTGGAACCAGCATTTTTTTTTTTTTGCAATTTTAATAAAGTACGTTTTCAAAGAATTTTCAAAGAAACTTGGGAAGAAGTTCTAGGAAATGGAATATTTTTAGATGTGCTGTGTTCTTCAATGTCTCAAAGTATTCAAAATTCATAAAGATAGGCATATTTTGCTAGCCATTCGACTCAGTAATGTTTTTATTGCAAGTACTCTGTTGAGTGATGTAGCTCATCAGAATTTTCTTTTTTTTTTTTTTTTTTTTTTTTTTTTTTTTTTGCGGCACCAGGGATTGAACTCACAACCTCGCGCCTGCCAGGGCAGACGCTTAAGGCACTGAGCCAAACTCCTGGCCCTGGTTTTTTGAGGCAGGGTCGTGCTATGTAGCTCAGGCTGGCCTTACACTGGCGTTGTAGCCCAAGCCGGCCTCGAACTCACAACACTCTGCCTACCTCAGCCTCATCATCAGAATTTTCTTAAACTGCAAAGTCAAATCAAAATGAAACAAAGACCTAGATATAAAAACATATACTGAAACTGTTGCAGTATAAAATATGGAAGAGATGATAAATCTTATGAAAAGTAAGTATGTAAAACTGATTTCAAATAATACACTTCACATTAGACAGAATATAATTTATTTTCCACTTCACTAGAATTCCAATTCTCACTGACTTTAAATTCAAAATGTCCTGGGGAGAGCAAGTATAGCTCAGTGGTAGAGTGCTTACATAGCAAGTGTGAGGTCCTGCACTAGATCCCTAGTAATCAGCACCACCAGAACAAACAATCAGACAAACTAAACCAAACTACAATACAGAAAAACAAACAAACAGTAAATGAAACACCCTAAATCCTACTAATGATATAACAGGTGATAAACTCCTGAATTTTTCCCCTTGATCATGTTCAAATAGATTCTGAATACTGCATGTGTGTGTGTGTGTGTGTGTGTGTGTGTGTGTGTGTGTGTGTTGAGAGACAAAAAGAAAGAGAAGCCTAACCCTCCTGACTTCAACTTTTACATGCATTTATGGGAAATATATCAGAGTTCGTAAAGGGTAAACTTAGTGGTTTTGTTCAATGCCTATTACTAATCAGATTATCTTCTTTTTCAGTTAATTTGCTTTCCAGGTCAGTTTTCACTGGATTTTAGGGTTTCTTACCTAATATTCCATGATATGCATTACCCATTTCAAAAATATCCATAATTTTATAAGATGTTAAATTTTAATGGTTTGAAGGTTGATCCTTGTGTATTATATTTGGGAGACAGATGCTCTGGTGAGTGATTGCATAGTATAGTGGCTATAGATTATGACAATGTATTATATATTTCAAAAAGCTATAACAGGATTCTAAATGTTTTCATCATTACTAAAACATCACTGAAGAGAATTGAGTAGGTGGATATGTTTAACTCGATTTAACTATTGCACAAAGAGTACATGACATTACATGGTACCCTACAAATTTTCAACTTTTATATTTTAAATTTTTAATAAAAAGGCAAAATAGGATAAGATAAAATGTAACAAAAAAGAGGCAGTATTTAATTTATATACAAAATTGTGTTTTTACAGTGAAATTCCAATGAGAGAATAAATACTTTATCTTATTTTGCTTTTTTGTCCTTTTTGCTTTTTCAATTTTTAGTGTTGTCACCTTGTATCTCCTTACCTTAATGACTTTTTGGTGCTGTCGTCTTGTATCTTCTTACCCTAACAACTTTATATTTTTAATGTAAATTAAAATCTTCAACAATCATTTTACTTGCTTAAAGTATTATGATACCAGTAATACTCCCAAAACCTTAGGGTATGACTAAAGTAATTAAAATGTGCGAAACAAATTTAGGGAAAATATCTCTACCCCAAAGCCAACTGCATCTTTGTAGATAAACTGAGTTCTTACTTCAGTGTACTAAATTGGTGGTTTCCAAATACTTTATTATCAAAATTGAATTTGTCATTCATCATATACATATTTTATTATATCTCATTATCATCTGATAAGTAATATATACTCACCATATGAAAGTAATCCAAAAGTGTAGAGAAAGAAGTAAGACTAACATTTCGTCCACTGAGGAATATTTTTATTAAGTGAATCATGCTTTCTGTTGCATAACCCTCTGAGATGGGCCAGTGTAACCATCACTACAGTTAACATAAAGATCAACTCTCTCATGTTGCTTCTGTCCCAAAACCCTCACCCACACAATCACGGATCTTTTCTCCAACTATGTAGCTTTGTATTTTTCCCAGAAATTTAGGTGATAATTATACAAGTATGGACACTTTGAGTCTGATTACTTGCATTCAGCGTAATATATTTAGGACTAATCCATATAGTTGCTTATGTCAAAATTCAAATGTTTTATAATGTGAGTAGGATTTCATTCTATGAATATATGTGGTTATCCATTCAATAAGTGAAGACATTGAAATTGCTTTCACTTTGCCAATTATAACTATTTTATTTTATTTTTAAATTAAGTTTATTATTAGTACAATTTATGTATATATAATGATTGCATTCATTATAGAGACTTTGTACCTGTACATAATATAACTTGATTCTTCTTTTTTCTCATTTCTCTACCTTCTGTTCAACCCTTCTTTCCCTCCTTATTCACAAAAGCTTTGGTTCCATTTTTTCCTTCTTTTCTCATCATTTTGTCTTTTCCCTTCCTTCCTTTCCTGACAATTATAAATAAAGTAGAGATAGACATATGTACACATAAAAATCTGTATTTCTTTTATAAGTACCTAGAAGTAGATTGATGAGCCTTATGGTAATTACATATGAAATTTATTGAAATACAGCCACTATATCCCATAATGATTGAAAAAATATACATAGCATTGCCAGTATTTGAAAATTCTAGTTGTTCTATATCCTCAACAGTGATTTAATTGTCAGTTGGCTTGCTAGTTTATTAATAGCCATTCTAATAGATGTATAATTGCAAGACATTATAGTTTTAGTGTGTATTTTCCTAACATACTTAAGATGTTGAACAATTTTTCATGTAAATATTTGTTCTCTATGTAGCTTATTTCATCAAGCACATGTTCAATGTGATGACCCACTTTTTAGCTGATATTTTTGCTTATTATGTTGTTTCAAGAGCTATTGAGATATAGTTTGGCTACAAGTACGTTGGCAAATTGCCAGTTTGCAAGTATATTTTCCTCTCCGGCTGGCCTTTCCATTCTAAGAATGGTACATGAAAATATTTTTGATTTCAATGATATACAGTTTACAATTGTGTTTCCTGTGGAAGCATACTTTTAATGCCACATTTAAGAACATAATTTCTAATGCAGTTATATGTTCTTTTTTGCACTTGTGCATGAGTAACCAATTACTTATCACAATTGTGCAAAGACTGTCATTTTTCATTAGATTGCTAGAAATGCACTGTGTTGATAGAATTTTCAAGGATATATTTCTGCATTCTATGTTATTACATACATTTATGCATCAATCAATTAATTCATCATCTATATGTCTGCATACTACATTTGCCCACAGTCTGCTTTTATTTATTGCAGCTTTACAGTAAATCTACAAGGAGGTAGAATGCGTTCTCCAAGTACTTTTTCTAAAAAAATATTTAAACTTCCATATTACTTTTCATTTCAGCAAGTATTTTAGAATCATTTTGTTAATATTTGTATAATCTGGCAGGAATTTTAATGGTGGTCATGAGGAATCTGTAAATTGTTTTAATGAGAATTGAACCCTTGCAACCCATAAACATAATACTTAATTTCTTTACATAATTTTCAGCTTAAAAGTCATAAATACATTTTATTAGACTAAACTATTTTATATTTCAGTAAAATTAACAATGGTATTTTTTACCTAATTTAAAAAATGAAATTGGTTTTCTTATATTAGCCAGTTATATTGAATCTGTGCTAAACATAAATAAATTTTATATTTTTCTGTTTAAAAATTACTGAGAAGAGAATTTCAAGTGATTTATGAGTAATTGTGGATTTACCTTTTCTCTTTCATTTAAAAAGTAAAGTGGTCTCACTGACTTTGATGCTATGTGGTCGAAAGTGTTATTTTTTAAACACTATTTCAAATTTTGAGTTAGAGTATCAGTAAGTCACTAAGCTGCCCAGGCTGAACTTTCTCCTTGTTAGTCTCATGCCTCAGTCTTCCAGAGCTCTGGAGTTACAGGTATTCACCACCACAACAAACTTCTTTTAAATGTTCATATTTTCATGTATCCTTCTTTCTCCTATATTCTGTTATAGAAACAATTCTGTGTGGCTTTGTTGTTGATCTTGTTTTACTTCAGATACTGTAGTATTATTTCTAATATTTCCACCTGGTTCTATTTTAATAGTTTTTGTTTTTCTGCCAAAAAACCTGACCTTTCTATTTACTTCAATAATATTCATCTTTTTCATGGTGCATAGTTTTTATAGCTAAGATAATCTTTTACTGATAACAATATCTGGTCATCTCAGTGTTGGGTTAGTGTACATTAATTAACTTTTTCCTTGAGAACTTAGCACATTTTCATTTTTCTTGGAACACTGACCAAATTTTGACTATATGCTAGATATGTATAAATTGCTTCTTAAGGCCCAATATCTTTTTAGAATCCCTTATAGAATATTGATTTTGTTTTTCTTTTAGAAAGACATCAACTCAGTTGGGCTTAGCTAGTAACTTCTATCTTCCTTTCTGTGGGTAGTCGTTCTAATACCAGCTCTATTTTCACAGCATTTCTGTGCTGTTTTTCCTGTACCTCTGAAGATCAGACATAAAATCACTCATTCTAATCAACTTCTATTCCAATATTGGAGAACACCTATTCCAGGTTGCCTTTAGGATTACCTGTATAACCTCTAGGTATCAGGGTTACCTGTTACTAGTTCTCTGCCTACAATGTCAGAAATTCAGCCCTCACTACTGCCTCACAGTCCCTGTGAGACTGGTATCTTGATAATGCTGTTGAAGAAAACAGAGACAAATGGTGGAGTAGCAATCAGCAGCAAAATATAGTCTCTCTGGGACCTGGAATCCATACACTTCGAAAACAAAAATTTTGCAAAAAGTAAAAGACAAAGTAGATCTCTGGGAAGTAAGAAGGAATTCATGGAGAAATTAGAAACTACAGAGAAAGTTAGAAATAGACCACAATATAGGGAAAAGAATAAAACAGCTTGGAGGTTAACTTGGCTCCTGGGAAAGGGAGCGATCTGTGGAGATGCAAGGTAAGCGTTCATGGTTAGCTTCTCCAAGGAGAAGCAACGGAATGGCCCAGCAGCACTAGTGGCAAGAAAATTCATGAGTACTTTAAAACACGAAGCCAGTGTAGAATTATATTGCAAAGCAGTCTTTTTTTTTCAAGGCAGGCAACGACTGGAGAAGGAATTCAGCACAGTCCCCACAGTACTGACAAATCATATTTATTCAGGTACCATTTCAAGAAGGGGTTGATTATTAAAGAATGAAAAGACAGAAACAAAAACTACTGAGCAACTGCACTTCAGGGCTCCTGGTGTTACTTTCCTATAGTGACTATATGATAGCCAGCTACAGTCCAGTCACAAACAGGGAGCAGACTAGACATAAACCCCCGAAAAATTTAAACTCAAGCTGAATACATCATGGGCCATGCTTTCTGAAGTGAAAATCTAGGCCCAATGTGTGCGACTTTCAGAAGAGTTTGAGTCTGAAAGTAACGACATTAAAAGGAGAGATATTCTTGAACTCAGCTGCTGCTTATATCCAGCAAATTAGAGGTCTGAATGCTTCCTTATCTACCAGTCTAAGCAACAATATGCCTCAGCTAAGACAGTTGGCACAGTCTAGATGAATGGAAGGAAGGGTCTTAGAAGCAGGGGCTAGGGTTACCTCACAAACCCACAGGCCATAGAGCTAGCCATAGAAAACTGACTTTCTGGGTTTCAAAACTGCAGAGGCACGCGCGCGCGCACACACACACACACACACACACAAATACTCATTGAAATACACACAAAAAAATTTATTTTGGATTCATTTCTTTGTTTCTTCTCCAGTGTTGTGTGTGTATATATGTGTGTTTCTGAGTTTTTTTTTCCCTTTTTCCATTGTTTTCACTTCTTTTTTTTCCTTTCAATGTTTTTTTTTAATTTTTGTTTCTTTTTTTAACCTTTCTCTTCTTTGTTCTTCTCTGATACAGTTACCCTATTGCATTAATTTCCTATTAATTCTTAGTAGGATTCCTTATATCACTTCTTTTCAGTTCCATTTCATATTCCACTGCTTAATTTTTCATGTATTGTTTTTTTTATTCTCTTAGACCCACTTCCTCTATCTTTACTAGTACAATCATTAAACTGCATCCATCTTTAGTTATTTAGTTAACGCTATGCTATTATTGTTGATTGTTAATGGAAGTACAGCTGTTTTATTTAGTAGATACTCACTGTATTTCAAAATTTGGAGTGCCTTAGTATTTATACATTTATTATGAATCTCTTTTTTACACTTAAGGTTAGTATAATATTGATTCTTATGCTATTTCAATACCCAACTTGTCCTGATGCTACTGCTGTTGCTGGTTTAGTTATGATTGTCAGTGTGGCACAGGTGTTAATATTAAAAGATTTTCTCCCTATGTCTATATCTGAATTGCTTTTGTACCATTAATAATATGGCAGTCCATTCCCAGAGAAGTGGGTACATCTTCCCCTCCCAAATTAAAGGATATGTGTAGATCATGGGACAGAGGAAAATGCTGTATTTAGTTACGCCTCCAAAAATTCTCTGCTTTCTAAAGCTTATCCCTTATTTCTAGAAATGATTAAGAAAGTGGTAAGTGGGGTGGGATAATTATGTGTAAAGCAAAGGAGCCTATTTTAAGAAAAAGTTAATAGCAATGTGTCTTTTTCCGTAATGACTTTTAAAGACACTTTTTTTCCCACTTTGTTCCTACTAGATAATTTCTAAGGCTCTTGATTAGATTATAATAGTTTTGAATTGATGATATTATATTTGAATATTACCCAGATCATCTAATATTGGGCTTACTGTGTGAATTTTTGTCAAAACTATTTAAATATCAGCAGTATCAACTCTTTTTTCTTTTGGTATTGCTATGGATTGAACCAAGACTCTCATGAGTGGCAAGAATTCTACCAGTGAGTTACACCACCAGTTCTCAAAATCTTATTATTACCTTGCAGAGTCCATAGAGTTCTTCATATTTTTTGCACATATTTGGAAAATACAGAACTAACATTCCCCACCTTACTTCTGAAGGCAAGTGATTCACTAAGTAGAGAAATAAATAGACAGAGTGGATATTATTTTGTTAAGAGAGAAATTCTAACTGACTAGTGACAAGGATATTAAAATATATGAAGATGATAATTATTTAAAAACATTTTTCAAGGTTCTCTTAATGCTTCTCTTAAAAAAATCTCAGACCATCCATATAAAAAGACCCACAAGAATTTATCTGGACATTTCATCAAAGAAAATCTTCAAACATTTAAATCATAACTACAGAGAATTTTGTTTTAAGAGAATCAGTCAGAAAGCAAGAAATGTCTTTTAAATTTAGTTAACTAACTAGGCTTAAAAACCAAGAGGTGAGTTTTAGTATGGCCTTTTCGTTTGCCTGTGCAATTTAGATTTCTAGTGCTCAACAGCAGCAACAGCTTTGGTTGCTAAATGGGGCTTTTGGAAATCAGAATAATAAAGCCAAATGTGTGCATGCGTGTGTGTGTGTGTGTGTGTGTGCGCGCGCGCGCGTGTTGGTGAACAAAGGCTTGCAGATGAAAAACAACCCTGGATTCTGGCAGACACAGCACAATGGGGTGTTAGCTGCTGAGTGCTGAAACAACCCATTAAAAGTTACAGTTTGCATGATCTCATCCCATTACTGTAATGGACAGATTATTAGATGGATGGCTTTCTTTTTATTGCTGGTATGGTCTGACATGATGCAGAGGATTTTCATATTGCGTTCACATGGCAGTAGATTCAGAGAAGGAATAGAATGAGGAAATAAGTAGCTCTGAGAATAACTGACCGAATCTCGGTTTATATTTATAAATACTGTTACCTGGAATTTCACTGAGCAAAGTGCCAAGAATGACTTATATGCGGGAAAGAGAACAATTGAACAAATGATGCAATGCAATGTGAGGCTTAAATTAAATCTGGACAGAGTCAAGATTGATGGAGGCAGTTGGAGCTACACCTATGTCTATCTGCAGTGGGTCAGGAGCTGGGAATTAGAGAATTCTGAAGTAGTATGTGAAAGACAAGTATAGGAAGCCCAAACCAGAAAAATAATGCTTCTGTTTGAGTTTAGTGTAGAAAAACCAGAGTTACCTTTGGTGTAGCCAGATATACCAAATGGAAATACAGAGCATTCTGCATGTGAATTTCTGAAAAATACTGAACAATGCTTTAGCATAAGTATGTTTCAAATATTACATGGGATGTACTTATCTTTAGAAAGTATTTATTGTTTATCCAAAATTCAAATTCTACTGTGAGTCTTACATTATATCTGTCACATATACTACTAACCAAATCCTGATTCCCTATTAATTCATGATTTTGTGGTTGAATAACATGAAATAGACTAGGAGGTGCTGAATCTCTTGAGATTTTCACACTCATGGTAAAGGAGAGCCTTGTGAGGCCAGATGGAGTAAGCAGACCAAAAGAGTCTGCTCAGTTGTGGAACTTGAACTTCTATTAGGAAATGTGCAAGTGTATCAGAGTGCACTGATTACAGAACAGATTTCTTATCACATGTATCAATGAACCTGATGTAAACTGTTCTGTCTCACAAAAATATTCTTTGATTCCATGACACAAGGCATTAATTTTTTCATGGCATTAATTTTTAAAAATTTATACAGTTGTTTATTTGTATTATTAATGGTACTCTTGCATACATATCACTACTTTATCATTTTCACTCCCATTGCCTCTCTTGCTGTGTGCTCCCCTGTAGTTTCACTCTTTGGTGAGGGAGGATTTCAATGTGTATAATACAGTTTGCTTGTATCATCTCTATCACAGACACTTACTGCCACTCCTTCTCACCCAAAATATTCTAAATAATGATGAGATACCATGTTGACAAGAGTTTCTTCCTTAGGTTATATGGTCAGGATCCTCCATTATAAGATACAGTAGAGATGCCCTATCTATAAGAATATGTGATTGAAATTATTAGGTAGTGGAACATATTTAAAATTATTCCATTTTGACCTATGAATTATAACACATATAGATAATGAAGTTGATAAGATCGTATAGGAGTCTTGAGTTTCCAACAGTCCACATGCAAAGTTTTGCATTTACTGCTGATATTACTTTGAGTCTTTAAGGCACATAAAGATATGTCCATATAACCACGCATGAAATAATCACACATCTTGATGATGAGGCATCCTCCAGTATTCACTAACAAGTAACAGAAGTAAAGACAATAGAGTTAAAGGGTAACCAAGGTTTAGCCCAGCTCAAGATCCTGGGTAAAAATTTCTTGAAAAATAATGAATCTTCAAGAAGTAAAAATGCCCTAGCTTGATGGTAAGCTAGAGGGAGTAACTTGAGATAAAGTTAAAGCTGTAGACGATAGTTCCTGCCCCAAAACCTGCCCTGCAGCATTGTCAGACAGTCATTGGTCCCGGTATGTGTGCCTTAACCTCTGATCCCTGGACTAGTGGTCTCTATGAAGTAGGCTATAAGATTATACTGTTCCTTGGATCAGACACAGGACTGCATCCACCACCCACTCTGACTGTCTCTCCTGATTGAGGGGACATGAATTCAGCCTGGTGGCTCAGTCTCTGCTTATTGATGATGATATCACTTATCAGCTTTGGCTGCAATAAGCTGCCTTATCGACTTCTCTGCCTGTCACTTCTCCTGCTAGCTCCGTGTCACAGGCACCACTGCTTTGCATCAGTCTGCCTTTGCTTTATTGGCTTATTGATAGTTCCATCCGTCTTCTTCAAGGAGTTGACAGCTTGGCATTCGACTCTCCTGTCTTCCCAGTGATTTTACAGCCTGCAGAATGACCGCCTGAAGCCCCCAGAGTTTTGCTCAAATGTCCAGGATGCAGACCACTCTTTCCTCTCACACAGAGGGAAGCTACAAATTAGTTATTGCAAAATATGGAAGTGTTGACAAATCTTTGTCTGCAGGTATTTAAGTGCAAGAGGGAACTAATATTTGAGCTACCAATAGTGACAAACAGCTTCAGATTGTTATTCCAGGTGTTTCCTGTGAGAATTCTCTGATTGTTGCACTAACAAAGCTGTGTTTTTCCCCAGGTATCGAACAGAGCCAAATAGCCACAGGGGTGTGAACCGATTCCTTTTCATTTTGTACAACTTCAAAACTGTGTCAGAGGAGCTCTGACAACAAGATTCTTTAATGTTGATGGAAGAAGATTTCATTTAATCTCTGCAATAAACTGACTGAGATTCAAAGATAGAATGATAACAACATGACTTTTTGTTGTTTTTAGATTTAAGGGCAGTGTTCATGTCTGTGGAATGTGGAGCAATGATTTGCCTTGTAAACTGAATTTGTTTGATATGGAGTTATCCAAAAAACAATACAGCATAATGTAATAGGAGTTTTGTGGGAAAAGAAAGCATATATTATACAATGGCAAAGCTTTTAGGGATCCATACTGTTAGATATGATTAAACATGGATTTTTTAAATCCCATTCCTACTAGAATGTGTGCATGAAAAATCACCTGGCCAACATCTGTAGAAGATAAAATAAAGAATTATATCAGGTGTAATCACAAATCTAGTAAAACAAAAAGGATTTCTTGGAGAGTCAGTTAAGGAGTTAAAAAAAATAACCAGAGTTTCCACTAATTACAAGATGATTTTTACATGTCTTAGTTTTTAGTAAATCTTCACTAAATTTTTTGTAAGGTAAATTTTATTTTCCCAGTATCAGATGAGGAAACTGAGGTATCAAAAAGTTAACAGAGTTGCCAAAACTGACATGAAATAATCTAAAGTAGGGCTTAATCCTACCCTTTCCTTCCAATTCAAGTCTTATTGATACTGCATGGCTTTATCTGTACCATGTGCATACATATTTCTAGTTTCTATTCTTAAAGTTTGAAACACTACATCTAAGTATCTTAAACTGTGTTATGTGGAAGAATAATGACAGAGATAAACTTTAAAATAATATGATATTTCAGAATGCTAAGGAAATACTGCAAATAAAACATTTATATGAAAATGGTAAAATATCAATTTTTATTTTTAATGTAAGATATAACAGCATGAACCTACTTTTAACTCACTGGTCCACAGTTTTACAAAAATAACTTAAATGCCCCTACCCCCACCTCTCCATGTTTGAGTCTTTTCTATGAGTTTTATTTCTTGCTGATATTCTCTCATAATATGAAATTTAATACACCATATTCACTCTTGCCTATTTATGAACGAAACATAACTGATTTGAGTTTTTCTTATTTTCTTCTGAATGTCAGAAAAAGGAATTTTAACAGCAATTTCACAAAACAAAGCAATATTCTATGTGAATACGTTAATGTCCAGAGCAATATAAAGTCAATATTACATATTCAATCTGCCACTTGAAGTCAAGAACAGTAACTTCATACTAAAAAATGCAAATCTAATTGCATGACAGTGTTTCCAAAAAGCAGTGCTAGACCATAACAAAAAGGAAAAAATCCTCCTTCCATGCAGTAAATAATAGATATCTTTGAAAAACAAGCCAGAAAGCCAAACTAATGATACATGATATATGTAGATATTTACTAAAATGATTACATCAGCCTCAATAACTTGGAGAACTTTCACATATCTGCACTTCTCTAAATCAATCTTTTTGTATAATAAAAACACTAATATAGAGCTGAGCATGATTTTGTATTTGTTCAGTTCTGAATGTTTGTGTTCTTTCAAAACTCATATTGAAATCTTAACCTGCAAAGTGTTGGTGTTAGGAAAAAGGCTTTCTAGAAAGTAATCAGTTGACCATGAAGCCCTCATAAATGGAAATAGTGCCCTTATAAAATAGGCCCAAATCAGCTCCTTTTCCTGCTCACCAGGTGACAGGAAAGTCACAGTGAAAAGCCACCATATAGGAAACACCACATACAGAACCTACAGTCACCTTGATCATGCATTTTCCAGCCTCCAGAACTATGAATTTTCACTGCTTTTAAGCTAACAGAAAAATAAATTTTTGTTGTTCATAAACCATGCAGAGTATGATATTTTTTATAGCAACTCAAATGGACTTAGACTTTTTTTTTTGGACTACCACAAAAAATTACTATTAATAATATAAATCCATTCTTCGCAGCTCTGGAGAACAGATATTCAAAACCAAACTGCCTGAATAAGGTACTTCCTTGCCTCTCCCTAATGGCCAGCAGCCCTTGATCATTTCTTACCTTGCATCCACATCAGTCCAAGTACTTTCTTTATCATCATGTGGCTGCGTTCACATTCTCATCTCTATTTTTGTCTCTGTGTCCAAATTTCTCCCTTTTATAAGGACATCAATCATACTGAATTAGGATCCAATGACCTCATTTTAAGTTGGCTATTCCTATTTCAAAGAATGGCCATATTCTGAGGTACTGAGAGTTAGTACTTCAATATGTTAATTTACATTATGGTCATAATTCAAGTCATAATACATACCATATATTGCAAAACATATGCATTGATGATTAGAATAAGTGTGCTGAAACCGCTTTTTGGTAGAAAACAAAGTGGAAGCATAAGATCCTGCCTCAAACTTGTGAGATACAGCCATTAGGGTGAAGAGAAAAGTCTACTTTTGTCCTTTTCCTGCTAGGCTTAGACCTGCCTTCTTCAAAATGACCTATATGCCTTCTTCCTGTGGACTTTAGTTTTTCATAGCAGCTCAGAGGATATCCTTCTGTGTGCTACTGGGAAGGAGTTCAAACCTTTATCCATGAAGTGCTTGTTGCTTCAGTTCTTGGCCCTGGTTTTAAATTAAAAAATCAAAAACCATGTCACTGTTCATTTCAGCTGGGTACACAGAAAGTTTAGTGAAGAACAGCGGGGTGACGCTTTAGGGAATCACTGGCCACTAAGATCCAATTTTTGTGAGCTGGGTCAAGGTAACAGGATCCTCATTTATGTTGCTGAGAAATAATCAGTGCCTGAAGTTTGATGGTGTCTGGATCATTTAGCTGAAAGAAATAATGGAGAAAGAAGTTACTCTACTTCATCTGAACCTTAAAAGGGAGATGAAGTTTGACCTCCAGAAACAGAGTGTCACTGACTTACTGCATTTTTAAACTAGGCATAATAAGCACCAGTATAACAAAAAGAAGTCGAGAACCCTAAAGTCTGCATGATTGATACTCATCTTTACCATGGCAATGATTCCAACAAAGATCAAATGAGAAAATCTGATGGAGATATTTGGTAGCCAGGATCACATTCTCATTTACTAAAATTAAATATTTTTTGCTTATTAATAATACTGGAATACAATTTTATTCAGAAAAATGACATCATTTTAAAAAGTTTAGGCCACTCATTTCTTTTTCTTTCATGTTTCTATATTCCTGGTTCTTATTTTCCAAAACCATGTATATATCTAATGTCTGAGGTAGTATACACTGTAGATCAAAGTAGCCATTATGTTCCGAGTCAGTATTGTGCTGAAATTGATGTTCTTGGCTCTGGAAAAAACCAAAGCTAAAAGTCCCAGCTCAAGATTGTTTTATATGTTTTACCCTTTTTTGTTCTTTGCAATGTCAGTATTAAGCAGTTCATCACAAATACTATAGAGACTCCTTTAAAGGCAGGAAGAAATAATTTTAGCCCAATGCTACATTTATTAAATTTAAAAAAGATCAAGTGCATGGATAATTTCTGCTGTTAAGTAGTGCTCTCAAAATAAATAAAATTAAACCACTCTACAGAGATTTTTAAGATAATGCAAGTAAAGGGTGTCACGTTTCCTTTTCAAATTACCTACCATTTTCCAAGCACTTTCAAATCCTAAAATGTGAGCATTTAAATTTATCATAAAAAACTTATTTTTTGTTTCTTGCAGAAAGTTGGTTAATTAATAAAGCAATATCCATTTTTATATTTTTTATACCTCTGCTATTGGATAAGGCAAGTCCTTCCCATAATATTATTGATATAAAACAATAACAGACATAATGTCACATAGTTTCCACGTTAGTAAGAGTACATGTGCTCCAGCAAGTCAATAGTGGACAGATGCCACGCCTGAGAACTCCATAGAGTGAAGAAGGTCCCCCAAGAATCAAGAGACCTCCCCATCATCTCTTGTTTTCCTCACCTGTGACTTCCAGTCTTTGGGGAAAAAACTAAAGCCTATTCCTGAGCACAGTTAGGCATGTAAAACTCTCCCTTCTCAGTGGGCCCAGAACACTGCTCTACAAAATAATTGCAAGTTATTATATGAGTAAGTTACTGCTATGAGTTTTATCAAGTTATATTCACATATTTTTTCTTAAAATGCTGCAAAAAATGCCACAGGACCTCTGCTCTGTGGTTTTGACTGAGCCAAATCAAAACCTTTACTGCAACTGATTTTCTTCATTTCTCTATGATATGTTCCAGAGCCAGTAGGGAAGCGATAAAAGCACTTGCTGATGAGTGTACAAGCATGAAGTAGTTTTTGCGCCTACCTTCCCTTTCTTCAGTTGCTTCAGGGACTTTTGGAAAACAGAAATCAGATTTGGTAGATTATGTAATCTTTTCAGCACAACTAAACCATGTAAATGGGAACTCGGTGGATTTGTTTCTCCTGGGCTACTGACGTGACCCTGGTGTCCATTGAGACACTTGAATGTGATAGAAGTTCTTACTCCTGAGCATTTTCCTTCTTTGCTGTGACAGCTGATAGTATCATTGCTATTGCTCCTTCATTACTTAAATCCAGGGAACATGAAGATGACAGAAATACTCATGCTTGTTTATTGATTGACTTATTTGCTTTCCAGAAAAATCAAGGCTAATATTTAAACTTTTTTTTTAACTTGTAAAAGGAAATAGCCTTTAGTTCTTTTTTCTATTGTAACTGTCTTTTCTATTCCTTTCCTCTCTCAATTTTTCTTGTTTGTTAAATGCCACTAGCTGCCCCCCATAGGGACTTTCATTACAGCCAGTCTCCTGAGGATTTTCTTGTCAAGGATATTACAGTGACCAGGGCTCTTAGTTTCAAATGGCAGAACTTGTGGCATTAACTTAAAAAGAAAAAGACTTTAGAAGAGAATGAAAAAATATCTCCAGCTCAGTGTGGAAAGCCTGGAGAATCAGGGCGAAGTGTAAGAGTTAGGAGTGGCTTGGCAGTGACGACCATAGCCCTGCCGTTTGCAAGCAGGGTCTGGTTGTGACATTTTTGTCACTCTTTCTGAACACAAAATCTCCAAGGTATGATCAGCTGAGCTCACCATTGTCCCCAGTGCCTATAAGAATTCTCTATTTCTTCTTAAGTCACTTGCTCTATGACCAAAATCATGGATGTAAACATATACACTACTGGACACATTGTGCCCACTCTATAGCTTCCAGGAGTCAAGGAGACTGAATAGTAGGCTTCGTGTTTTATAAAACTGAGAGTGAGATTCTGCTTTTCACCAAGAGTCACACAGAAGCAGGAAAGTATCACATCTGGAAATCTTTGAGTTATGGCAAATATTCTGTAACCTAGGCACAAAATGTCAAAATAACCAAGACATGACCTCTGTTGTTGAGATTTTCAGTTTATTTAGACAAACACATAGATAAATCAAAGCACGGTGTTCTTTTATATATCATGTAATAATTCATAGATTACTTTTTGATCACAGGTGTAAAATGAAAGGATTCTGTATACAGTCATCTGAGAAGCCTTTACAGAGGAGATGCTGTTTGTTTGACAAATAATACCTGTGCCTCCTTAAGAGTTACTGTTTTTTTTTTTAGTTACTGACATTTGCTAAATTTTCACGCACATTAATATTTTCAAGCTTTCATCAGAAATCATAAACAGGTATTATTATGGCCATTCTCCACATTATGATCACAGAGATGTGTGTAAGATTATAGTCAGTAAAAGACTGAGTCATGATGTAAACTCAAGCCTTCGTAGATCCCAGTCATCTTTTAATCGCTACAGAGAAAAAGAGAAACAAGACAGGGAAAGGGCAAGCTCTAAACAGGGCAACATGATCTTTTCCACAGCTACTCAAGGCTCACAAAAGCATAGAGGAAGATGCAATCAGTTTTTAAATAACTGTGATGGCTTCGACTCCAATGCTTTATATACCAACTAAAATGAGACACAAGCCCAGGCTAGAATTGGTAAGTAAGGGAAAAGCACAAGAGTATGATTTGGGGACAAGCAAGGTGAATGGGGACACTTTGGGAGAATTAGTTACTGCAGTGTGTTGTGTAGATATGGTTAACATTCAGGTGCCCTGACTTTGGACCTCTATACTTGTTAACAAAAAACCTATGGAGTTTGGGAATAGGGCAGGCTTGGGTAGTGAAGGGTGATAGCAGGATATAGATAACAAGGTTATACTTTGAGGCCTGAAAGCGAGGATCTATATGCCACACTAAGGAATATTTTCTTCACTATTTACTTGATCACCAGCAATTTATTTCAATTTCTTTCCCATTAGTATCACATATCAGACATGAGAAATATTCATCATGTTATAAATAAAAATGGTCATCATTTCTTTCCTAAGTCAGGAGCCCCATTTTTCTATGGTTTATATTAATGGAGAAATGTGCTGGAGCAGAACTGAGGGAACACAAACCTTTCACTAAACAATTGGTTCAGAAATAAGGCTCTAACATTAATGTATTCCTCACTATGGTCCAAATGTTCATGCCCATGTACTCATAGGTTGAAATTTAATTCCCATAGAGATGGTATTAAGAGAACAAAAAACTTTAAAATGTAATGGTGGTTAAATTTAATTCTGTCTGTTCGATTGGTCTAGAAGCAAATTTTTGGGTATGTCTGGGCAGGATGTTAAGAGTGTGTTATGTGCTTTGTATGATCTCTAGCACTTTTCTCTCTGTCACTGTTTCTCTGCTCTGCTTTTGGCTGTCAGTAGCTGCACAATTTGCTCTTCCACACTTCTACCATGATGTTTCTGCCTTAGTGACAGACAGTCATGGAGTAAACCCCCTGAATAAATGATCCCAATTAAATATCTGTTCCTCTAAATGATGAGTGTCAGTTCTTATGTCACAGCAATGCAAAAACTGACTAATACTGAGTAAATTAGGTAAGGACTACAGAATCTCATAATTAGGATTAATGCCCTTATAAAAGTTACTCAAGATAGATCATTCATCCCTTCCATCTTGCAAGGATGCAGTCCGAAAATGTGGTCTGTGAGCCAGACAGTGCACTTCACCAGACACAGAATCTGCTTTGACTTTGGAGTAGCCAACCTCTAAAACAATAATAAATAAATTTCTATTGTTTATAAGATTCTCAAATTAGGGCATTTCATTACAAATGTCAAAACATACTAAGACACTGTGATGGTTGATAAATTGTGTCAATTTAAGCAGTTTAGAAGTTTAACTGAGAAGCTGGGCATGGTGGCACATGCCTTTAATCCCAGCACTCGGGAGGCTGAGGTAGGCGGAGCATTGTGAGTTTGAGGCCGGCTTGGGCTACAATGTGAGCGCAAGGCCAGCCTGAGCTACACAACTGGACCCTGCCTCAAAAAATCTAGGGCTGGGAATTTGGCTCAGCAGCTTAAGTACCTGCCTGGCAGGCAGAAGGCTGTGAGTTTGATACCTGGTGCCAAAAAAAATAAAAAAAATAAAAATAAAAAGAAGTTTAACTGAGAAACTCAGCAGGGAGCCAGGGTTGTTGCTTTGTAACTATCCTCATCCTGTGCAAAGGAGGGCAAAGAGGTTTTGTGAGTGCTACAACTGTCCTGAAGGGGTGGGGGTGCCTGTGTACAATATAAGGGAGGAGAAGAGACTTGTTTCTCCCCTTTTTGCTCTGGCTGCTGCCTTGAAGTGTTGCCCCAGTGTCACCCCACCCTGCCTTGGAGCCAGCTGATAATGGACTGAGACCTCCACAAACAGTGAGCTAAATAAAGCTTTCCTTACCTAATTTTGGGTGTCAGGTATTTTGTCTCAGCAACGAGAGAAAAGTAACCAAGACAGACGCTCTTTATTTTATTCCGTCTTTCATTTTCTTTCTTTTATACTTTTTAATTCCCAAAGTGACATATGTCACTGTTATCATTTTATTCCAAAATTTAATGTAGTTTTTCACCATTGACTCCTGATATGTCTGTAGGTACCACATTGAGGATTTAGAGAATTTCATAGGGGATACAAAGACGATGAGTCAGCTGGACATGGTGGTGCACACCTTTAATCCCAGCACTCGGGAGGCTGAGGTAGGAGAATGGGGGTGGTTGGGCCTCACAGCAGGCAAGGCCGACGCGTTGATAACGCGGAGACCAGGCTGATGGCGCAGATCTGGTTTATTGCGGAAGTGCAGTCGCATATATAGTGCGAGGGCGGGGGTCAGGGACAGGGCATAAGGGAGGCGGGGGAAGCGGGAGTGTCCTGGGGGAGGGCCGATCCACGGAGGTCGGCCTTTGACAGGGAGGGCCGGCCTCCTCAGACCCGAGAGAGGGGAGGGGCTCTGGCTCCTCACACCCGCGTGTCCGCCCTCAACGCGGCCCAGAGCGCCTCTTGAACCCCAGGGGCCACAAGAGAAGCATTGTGAGTTTGAGGCTGACTTGGGCTACATTGCTAGCGCAAGGCCAGCCTGAGCTACATAGTGTGACCCTGCCTCAAAAAAGCTAGGGCTGAGAGTTTGGCTCAGTGGCTTAAGCACCTGTCTGGCAGGCACGAGGTTGTGAGTTCAATCCCTGTTGCAGCAAAAAAAAAAAAAAAAAAAAAAAGGAATGATGGTGAGTCAAAATGATATAGGAGGGGGTGTTGAGGGAATTAACCATTACCCTTTGGAATGACTCCTGTTACAAAGGAACAATGCAGAAAGGACAGAAACCCAATTAAGTGCAGATCCAATAAGGTTAGTAAATTATAAAATGAAGGTAGAGTTGACACAAGATTCTGCTAGAAAGTTTTAAGAATCTAAATTTTTTACATATGAAAATGCAACATTTTCAATTAGTATCACATGCTGACTCTATGAAAACATTTTTTGAGTTCCATTTCCAAATTTTGAAAAATTAAAAGGAGTATTCCAGTTTTAATCAGAAACCATTTTCTAAGTCATTTTCATGAATTTTTTGCCACTATTTTACTCCTTTTAAATGTAATAAAATGTCAGTTCCTTAACAAGATGCATGATTATTTACCAATTCTTCCTCATAGACAAGGTCTAACTATTTGACCCAAAAGTTAGTATACCAGTTTTATCACCAGGGAAAAATAAAATTCTGAACTATAGAGAAGTAGTTTTGAGAAACTGAAACAAAAATCTTCTAGGAAACAATGGAGTTGAGAGAAAAAGTCAAAATGTCATCTTTGTGAGTTTTCTGTTCATGAATAGACTGTTAGGAAAAATTATGGTAGCTCTGTCTATCAAAGAAATCTGTATTTGGTAACTACTGTTTTTAATAACTAATTTTATAATAATTTCTCCTTCATCTTTCTTTAAAAGTATTATGAGTGTCAAATGGAAATTTCTGAAGGGTCTATTTATTTTCTATCAAAAAAGGCATGCAAATCAAATTAATTGTTTTTCCACATGCTAGGGATTTAGGAGAATTCTTGGAATATCAACAAAACTGGAAGTTGAGGTGGATTTCAAAATATCAACTATATCCAGAGAAGAGGATCCTTTTTTCACCCCAGGTTATCCATGCTCTTTCTCCATTCCTGAATTTACTAAATCTTGAGATGTCTTCTAGACCCCAAAACTTCTTTCTGTTGTTTAGCAGTGAGATTTACTTTATTTTTTACAGCTTTAATCAGAAAACAATTTGCAATTCTTTTCATGAATTTACATTTACCTTTCAGAAGAGTTCACCTGGAAAATAAAAGAGCCGGGAACTATTTTTGCAACATAGTATTTGTAAGAAAAATGAAGTACTAGTACATACTACAGTATGCTTGTTTGTTGGCTGTTGGGAGCTGTTGTGAGGCCACCAGCACTCCCAGTGCCTTGATACCTTAGTTATATTGTTAAAAACCCCTTTACCAAGTAACAATCACAAGAATGACATTTTATCTTATCTACACGTTCTAGCCATACAAAATCAGAGAATTATAAAAGGTCAAGAATTGTTGAAAGTCATATTAGATTTTTTATTTACTACAGTGTGTACATGTAGAGCTTCACAAACACATCCACTTCTGCAAGAAAAACAACTTTGTTTTTTTTTGAGACAGGATCTTGTTCTGTAGTGCAGGCTGGCCTTGAACTGACTGTATAGTTCAAGCTGGACTGTAGCTCATGGCAATCCTCCTGCATCAGCCTCCCAAGTGTTGGTATTAGAGGCATGCAGCACCATGCCTGGAAAAGAGAAATATCTTACTCTTGTATTCAAACTCTGAATCATGAAACTCTGAATACAAAGAATATTCCATAAAAAATGCATACTAAATTGTATTTGCTTTTTCATGACTAAGAGCAACAAGTAAAGAATTGGTGTGGAATATAGCAACCACATATGCATTTTCGGATTCCAGAGTAAGTCTTTCTAATACAACCATAAAGAGAATAATCTCAATAAACGACAAAAGAATTGAGTAGCTACTAAATTCTAACCACATAGATAATCATAGGAAGCTGACAGCAATACTAGTTCTTATGAAAACTATTTGAAAAAAATTCTAAAACGATACATTAATGAAATTGTAAGATCATTTTTAGAACTTTCATTCAACGTCTGACTTCTCCTTCCCAAAAGTAGTATCAGAAACTGGCTAGGATGAATGACCCAAGAACGGACATTTTCACAAGTGTCACTTCAGTTATCAATAAAAAGACTGAATTATTTTTCAAGGCCAGTACATAAAATACTATGAAGTCACTGTAAAGTGAGGCAGTAAAAGTGATTGTGCAACCATAAATTTAGAGAAAAAATATTATAAAGAAGTGTCATATAAATAATTCATGATAACAGAAATTATAATGATGCATTAGTTAATATTTTATGCCTGAGTTTTTGATGTTTGTGACATATATCAAAATTAAAATGTGAATATTGGTGTACATTATCTTATTTAAAATATTGTTATATTATTTAAAATATTTACCTTTTTGTCTTCATTTTTACTTCAATTTTATATTACTTTTCTAAAAAGATGTTCTGCCTAAAATGTATGGTCATGTAGTTGTAAAAACTAGACATGTATGTTAATATTAGAAATCCTTATCTTACCCAATCATATTACAGCAAAGTATCTCCAAGAAGCTGTTTTTCAGGCTCCCCAAAGAACTCACTATAAATTACATGTAAAGATTTATGAGAATTTACTAGTGGAGCTAAATCACAGTAGATTTGACATACCTAAAATAAGTTTTGTTTGATTTAACATCTTGGTTAGTAATAATATAGGCTAATAATATAATTTCAGGCATGTAAATTTTATATATGTAAGAACTTACTAAAATTATAGGAATAAACTCTTCAACTCTGTTTTTCTTCTGATTTCTTGTAACTTTTTAAAAAATATACATTCAGTGAGTTTACTTAACAGTTAACACAGTTATTTTATCCAAGTTTTATTTAGTGGTACTACCTTTGTCTATTTTTAAAGTATTTATTTTTCAAAAGATATTGGAAAAATATTTTTATACATATGTATTCCTTTTACCGTATACATGTTGGTATAGATATATTTTTCTTATTCTTATTTATAAAAGATATTGGTGCAACATAAATGGGTGTTTTTCAATTTGGATTTTTAGCCATAAAAATAGTTACACAGCATACTGCTTCAGGGGTACATTATATAACATATATGGCTTTGCCCTAGATTCTTCAAACTATCAAATATCTAAATGTCTGGAAGATTTTATTATTATATCCAGTGAAGTCTTGGGTATTACTAAACATTTGTAATGTGTTTTATTACTAAAAGAGAAATAAATTAGAGTACATGACTTTTAAATGCTTACATTGAGAACTTGTTGTCCATAATGGTACAAATGTGCCCATTCGTAAGTATTCTTTCTAATACTGTGTTGTCAGATTTTTTTAGCATTTTGCAAATTGATAATGAAAAAGTAGTACCATGTGCTTTAATATTTACTCTGAACTTTTCAGAGGTTTATACAATTTATACATAGTTATAGAGTATCATGTAAATTTTTAAAACATGTATTCATTGTATTCAAATAAGGTAAAGCAAAAGATTTATTACTTTATGGTTAAAATATCATAAATCCTCTTTTTGAGTCCTGCCCAACACCTCAGTGGAGGAGACATACTTTCTGTTTATTTTGGGCCCATATTTTAGGTGGGGTAAAAATCTTGGCTGTACTGGCTTGAGGGGAGAACTGTGACCACCTACTGCTGCTGCACTTGAGGAATAAGGGAGGAACACAGACATGGTGTCCCACACCCAGATGGTAAACACAGAGCTGCAAACATTTTTTTATACCTGATCAGCCCAGGGGGTGGGAAGTGTTCAACCCTGGGCATATTTTTTTGGGGGAGAGCTGTGTATAGGCTATATTCTCTAGAATCTATTTTACTGATTCATTTTGGGACATAACAGCCAAGTAAAAGATGCTTGTATAAGAAAAAAAAATCCTCTCTTCTAGCTTTTTTATGTTTTAAAATAATGCAGCACATTTTCATTATTTATAGTTACCCTACTATGCAACAATAGCAGATCTATGAAAATTTTAAATATGTAAAGTAGTTGAAGTAGTATAAAATAAATACTGAGACAACGATTATCTGAATTCTAATACTCTTATGTTACTACTATGTTACTATAACTTTTATAGAACACATTTTCCACTGAATTTTCCACTTCATTAGTGTATTATCTAGTTTTACTTTATTTTTCTTTTATTCTGAGTAAAATTTGTTTTCTCATGCTCTTTGGTTACTGTACTACTAAATTTTGTTTTTTTAATGATTGTGTAAAATTTTATTAATAATGCTTTTCTCTGCCCTATGTGTTTTTCATAATTTATTAAATTTTCATACATGTACAACACAGAATTGCATTTCATTTTGATGTATTTGTATTAATCTCTATTGTACTGCTTCTTAGTTGTATGTGCTATTTTAAAAATTTCACAGTTTTAAAACTGTAGAATTATGCTCAAGTTTCACATTTTTTGATTAGTGCCTGCTTGTAGGACATGAATTTTGCATTCATTTTGAGAAGTAAGTATGTGTACCTATCACATCTTGTTTCTTTGGTTTGTACAAAATACATAATAGTTGATCTATCAGATTTTATTTTGGTGTAATTTGAGAAATGAAAATTCAACTTCATATTTTTCCTCATATCTACTTAATTGTTCTCACAGTTGAAGAAAATTATTATTTTCTTGATTATTGAATTGATTTTTAACCTCCATTTTCATATCACTTGGATGTATGACTGGATATCTTCTTTTGAGAGCACAAAGTCATTGAACATTTATTATTTGTATTATATGTCCTATCTGCCTCTCAAAGTCATGAACCTTCTTTGTAATCATTTTCTTGACTGTTCCTGCATGTTCTATGTTGTATGCTGCCTTTAATATTATTTAGTGAGCTTGACATTCTCCTTTGGTAATTTTCAGAACATTTTAAATTTATGAATTTATAAGTGATAAATAGAATATACATGTTTTTCAGTTGTTCTTTTAAACATGATACACCTTTTTATTTGTTCAAATTTTTTCAGTGTCATTTTAGTTTTTTTCTAAGAATTTTACATATATTTTCAAATTCTTCTGTCTTTATCTTTTCAAGTTGATGATAAAAATGATTGTTTTCATTATATCTCTCAATTGTTTCACTTCTGACTCTGAAAGCTGTTTTTACTAAGCCATTTCCTCAAATTCTTTATCATTTTTATAGATTAGCAATAAGTTTACTTTGTTTTCCTAATTACATCGTTTGTAAAGATTTACAATTTTTCATCTATTTTGAAATTTTTACCTTTTAATGTTCTCTGTTCTTAGGCAAAAAATGTTAGCAGACACATGTAAGTGGACACAAGCCATGAAAGCAAGTTTTTTAAGTGCATACTCTATAAATAGATACACAGAGCATTTTTATTGAGCATATCTCATCACACAGCCATAAGTAATTACATAAATGTATCTGTATATATGTGTGTGTATATATATATGTATATTTGCATGTGCACATTAAGAACATAAGCATATACTCAAAAATTGGAGATATTTTTAAAAATCAGGAGAGGTTCTTCATTTTAAATTTATTTTTTGCATCTATGTTGACAGTCAGATATGTTTAAATTGATCTATGAATATACATATTTTGTCAACTGAGATCTTTCATTTCTGATACAAGTCCAGGTTGAAAAAAATGTATCAATCTTTTAATATTCCTCTAGACTATGTCTTGGTGATTCCTAATGTTTTCTATGTAATAAAGTAGAAATGCTCACAAGTTTCATTTACGTTTTCTTTTTAGGGTATTGATTTTAGTGTAATCCTGAAATGATTTTACAAAAACACATTTCATCTACATTTTTACTCTACAAAATCATCTAAATATACTTCAAGTCATTTGTTTCTCAAAAGCTTGAAAAATAACTGGGTAAAATATATGAGGATCTTCTGTTCTTTAGCAATGCCTTGTCTGTTTAAAATTTGTTCTTTTAATAGGGTAAAATTTGATAATTTATTTCCTAAAAATTATATATTTTATCTAGACTCTGCAATAATTTACATAAAGCTGAAACAATTGTCCCTTATGATATTTTAATTTTTTCTGTGTTTAGTAATTTCAACATTATAATTCCTTGTTTTGCATGTTCATGTATTTTCTCTTTCCCCTTTTTATAATTTGATTTAGGATACCTCCTATTTAAGGATAAGTGTTCCCTTGGCTATGTTTATTCATCCCATATGTTCTCATGTACAATGTCTTTAGTATTGTCAATAAAACCATACTAAACAATTTGTGTTTTGTGCTCATTTGAACCTGGCTAATATGATGCTTGACAAACTCTTTAATAAAAGATTAAAGTAGTGGTTGATCTCATTTTAGATTTTTTTAATTTGTATTTTGTTTTTCATTCTGTTGATTTCTAATTCTGTTGCATTGTGGCTGGAGAATATTGGCCATATCATCATTCCATTATTGGAATTTGCCAACTATTTCTTTCTAATTTTACTTGCTCTTCTTTTCAGAATTTCTCCTTAAAGAGGAAAGCGTGTTTAATAATTAAGATAAAGATCTAAGAAGGTAGATCTCTGAAACAAGAACATTTTGGGAGAAAATCTCTATCAGCTACTTCTGTCAAATCAGCTGCAGCCCATCACGCAGGAAGCAAGGGAGTGCAAATGGCTCAGCTCTCAGTAAGCAGTTACAAGCTGTCCTTTAAAGAACATCAGATTCAGAACCACACCAAGACCTTCCTAGGAGTGAAAGTCTTCATTTATCTAGAGATGTGACTTGACTTTGATTCCCAGATTTGTGAGTTTTCTCCACTTAAGAAGGAGCACTTCACTTCTCAAGCATGACACTGCAGGGCAGAGCTTGATTTCCCAAGATCAGAAAATATTCATTGTCCCCTTGTCATTCTGTCAAGTGTGTTTCATTGCTTGTCTTATTTCAGGAGAAAGAAAAAAAATAAACAAGAACCAAATTATGATGCCTAAATTGTGATTTATTTTTCTTTTATCTGTATAAATGTAATGGTCTCACTGTTTTTCTCGTATTTTTATTCTTGTAATTTTGAAATCATGCTCTCCAGCTTCATTCTCCCACAACATAATATAATTGTTAATACAAATAAATAACATTTAGTTTCTACCTAAAATTGGAAATGCTTCACATTCAAGTGGTGTTTCAGTTTTCTCTCATTCTCTTGCTCTCTTTCTCTCTCTTATCTCTCTCTCTTCCTTCTCCTTGCTCTCCTCTATCCCTCTCTCATTTTCTTCCTGCTTCTCTGCTCCAAAATAATGTGATGTTCATGTAGAACCACCCTCAGGACATACGATAATGTTGACTATAATATTTATGAATATAAAAAGCTAGAACAAGCTACAGAAATGGAATTGGATCTTAATTACTGATGAAGACCTCAGCATCGATGTTACTGAGAAATAAGGTGAACTTCAAAATCTGGTTCATTGATCTTCTACTTGTTTGGCACCTTTTCATCTGAATGTTAAATTGAATCAACCAACTGATTACTCTGAATGGCTATAGTTCAGCATAATGAAGAGAGAAGAAAGATCAATAACATTTTGTCTGCAGAAAAAAATCCATGAATGAAGACAATATATTTTCCAAATTTATAATAAGTGTGTAATCAGCCCAGCTTCCCATTTCCCTCACACATTTTGTGCACCAAACATACACTTTTAGAGGGAAATGATTACATTTTTCCAACTTTTAGAACCAATGAAGTCTAACATCAGTTAACTTCCTGACCTAAACAAAAGGCTCCTGTGACTTATGTAAATATCATAAACATTTACAGAGGAAAGCTTCATTCTTAGAATTTTAAAATTTCTCATGTGAGATTTTATTAGTCTCATCATTCATGTATCATGGAATGAAACAAGATGATTTCTTTTGGAAATTGTTCCCAGTGAGAATACAATTATTGAATACTATCATCGCTGATAATAATTAAAATCTTTATTATTCCAGTTGCAACAGATCAGATCAGGCTCCCCAGGGGGGTGACTATGAGAGAGGTTTTAGAAAACAGTGTGTAGACCCGTATTAAAACCAGTAGCACAAATGAGCAAAGATAGACCCTGAAAGTCCAAACATTATGAGAAATTCCACAGTGAATAGTTCATGGTATATTTTAACCTGCTATTTTACCACCAAATACATGGGTCTTTTCCTTATACTAAACAAATCTCCAACTCTCCAAAGTCCAAGTGGGTAACTATAATATAATTCAGTTCTGACACTGTCTAGGGTCAGAAGCAGGCCTCACAGATCAAGAGACTTGATTACACAAAACATCTTCTCTTTTCCGATGTTAGTGGTAGTCTGAGCTCCTCATAACCCTAACCCAGCACAGAGAAGTCCCATGATCCACTGTTGCTAGCATTTGATTATATGCCAGGAGGGTTCATGGAACTTAGTAAAATATTTTCATGACAAAGCGATAAATATGTTTTGTTATGAAGGACACAGCTCAAGGACAACCAAAGGGAAGACAAGCATGGGGCAAGGTAGTGGGAGAGGGTGTGGCATTCCTCTTTGGTCCATGCACGCCATGCTCCCAACACCTTGATGTATTGTAACACAGAAGCTCTCTGTGCTATAACTTTCAGGATTAAATAGAGATTCCATTACTTAGGTATGATTGATTAAATAATTGGTGATGGGTAATTAACTCCACCTTCGGCTTTTCTATCCTCCCTGGTAGTCATGGAAATGATAATTCCTACTCTGTACTCTTGTGATTGGTTTCTTTTCAGAGAGCTATCACCCTGAAGCTTCCCTAGGGCACACTAAGAATTGTATTATTAGAATAAAATAAAGGATCTGGGAGTTGGTTATAAATAGTTAAAGCTGTTCTTACCTCTATCATTTAGGAAATACAGATTTTTTGTAACACTGGGAGTGAAACCCAGAGACTCTCTACTATCAGCTACATCCCTAGTCATTATTTATATATAGATGACAGATAAATAGATAGATAGATAGACAGATAGAATCTCACTAAGTGTCCCCGTCTGGCCACAGACTTACCATACTCCTGCCTCAGCCTCTGGAGTAGCCGGAATTACAATCCTGCGCCACACCACCTGGCTTCAATGAGTTTTGAAAACCTCTTGTTCTGAGAATTGCAGGTGAAGAGCAACTATTTATTTCCTATTATATCACAATGCCAGAGAAAATTTTGCTACATGATTCTCTGTGATTATTACTGTTTCTAACAAAACATCACATATGAAGGATAGAAATGAATCAGAAATAAAATTTAAGGCATGTTAGAAGAAAAATGGCACAATGGCTTGTTAGGAGAGAATGAATGATAGACATTTTTAAGTATCAGTTTAGTGTTGGGCACAACTTCATTTTACATTAAAACTTAGAAGGAGATAATTGGGGGATTGATTGAAATAAGTGTTTTCTGGAAATCCATTTAGATAATAATAGTCAAAAGCAGTATTCAAGCACAGAACTACTGCTTCCAGGTACGTGGATGTTTTTTGTTTAAAACATATTATTCTTTATTAGGGAGAAGGGCGCAAATATATGTGAAGGAGATAAATAAACAAGAATCTGTTTATGTGTTGTAGATAAATACTTGCCTACTTAATTTTAACTTGGTTTCTGGAACTAGACAGTAATTAACATGACTGCTTTGTGAGTCATCTTAAGTGAGGATGGTTGGAGTAAGATCGTTGTGGTAAGTGAATGGTGATCAAGACTGTGATATATGCAAAAATGCCACTGGGAGTGTAGGGAAAGAAATGCAGAATGTTTCACATCTCTGGAGAATTACAAAGCAAAAGTCACCGACCAAGAGTTCTGACAGGTGTAGAATTGAAAAGGCACCATTTCCTTGCAGGTATTGTGCTTTGTCTTCATTGCTTTCCTGATTTGGTTTCAGCTGTTTTAGCCCTTGTTTGCTTAATTTTCATAAAATATGAGAAATGAATGACTGAAATGTTGCCCAGAAACAGTTTTTTGGTAGCTATTGTGGAGGATGAACCAGACAGCAACAGACTGGGAAATGGATAGTTTTCATGAACACAAACTCCAAGATTTTGCTATAAGTCTATGAGTTAAAACAGAAATAAAGAGAACTATCAATAGCTTCTTGAAGGTGGTGAAAATCCAAAATTATAGTGGAAGAGAGTGAAAAATGATGTAGAAAAAAGAGGCAATGAAAAAAGCAAAGAGTGAAAAGAGGAAGAGGTGCATTGAGATTTATCATTCTGTTGTGTTGAATGTATTGTATCCAGCTAAGGAAGGTTAAATGAAAGAAGAAAAATTTCCTCAAGAAGAGAGTTTAAAAGCTAAGAACAGAAGCCAGCCCTCTCCCTCTGAGAAGGTGACGGAAGCTGGCTAAGATCCTGGTCTGAGGGCAGCGTTCTAGGAAGCTATCATTCTTCTACATTCTATGCTGTTCCTCAGTCTCATCCCAGCCTCACGGTGTCTCTGGATGTGTGTTAGCTATTATTATGTTCCCAGGAAGATGGAAGTGTCATTTTTGTGTGAGATGATTTGCAAAGTGTGCCTCTATCTGTATCCCCTTCCATAGGGTGTTTCTTTTGAAGTTTCCTATGGAAACTTTTTGTTCCTGTTCTTCAGTATTTGAAAACTTGTTCAGACCACAGTTTGACTCTGCACTGTAACTGGCATCTGTATCCTATTCTCTAGACCGTTGAAGAGGTCCATCCTGATGATGTGGAAGGTAGGAGACACTGATGTTAATGAAATTAGTTATCATCAAACAAAAACGGACTCCTCAGGAAAAGCTGCTGAACATAATTTATAACATCTCAAAACAAAGGTTTCTAGATGCTAACTCAAGAATTAAGACTCTGAGGTGCCAAAGAATTTTTGTCAGTGTCAAAGGCATGCAGAGTGGGTGATAAAATTGTTTCACTGACGTGCACTCCACAAACTTCATATGCAGCCAAAAAGTGCAGCTGTTTTCCTACAGACAGGCAGATGTTCCATGAAACTTATGGAGTTTAAGCTTTGGAATCCTTATTTGCATAGGTCTTCTTGGGCTATATACCAAAATCTGAATTTGTAACTTTAATTCTTATGAAGTGACTCTCGAGATATATGTAAGTTAACAGATTTTGCAAGATAAAACAACAAAAGACACTAACTATAAATGAAAATTCAGGACCATTAGTTAAGTTTGAATTTCAGATCAACACAGGATGTTTTATTTTTAGTAAAAGTATTTCCTGTGAAGTATTTGCTATGGAATATTTTGGAAATTTCCATGCTAAAAATCTATACATTGTTTGTCTGAAAATATTCAAAGCCCTAGCATATCAGCAATACACACACACACAAATTAAAAAATGATTTTTTCCTAATGGGATTTACTAATAGTAATTCAGTATGAAATATTCCATTTGGATGCTATTCACTTTATTGTTACGATTATACTCTTAATTGAGATAAATAAGAGTTTCTTGATAGGAATAAAATTGATAAAAAAACAAGAAAGGGGCATAATGAGGAGCAGGGGAAAGGAGATCATTTGAGAAGAAACATGAAGACAATATGAAAATAACAGTTTTTAATTCACTTTATTTTTTATAAGATTCTCTGATTTACAGATAAATGGGGAAGAGAGATCAGAACATTCTCTTGGCCTCATTCATGGTCTCTCTTACACAACTTAAAATAGTTGCGGAATGGTTAAAATGAGCATAAATTCTTTTCTGAGCCTCAGAGATTTGTTCATTGGGAAGAGTGCCTCACAGACATGCTGGGATCTAAATCAGCAAGAAATAACAGTTTCCTAGAATCTACCAATACCTTGTAAATTTTTTTTCCCATGGAAAAAAGTAAAACAAAATTTGATAGTAAAATAATAGGAGAATAGCAATAGTTAATACATTGCCTATTGTTATCTTTAAAGTAGTCACTCAGAGTACAAAATATTGCCATAAAAATTCTCTAAATGATATTGGCACAAACCTTTCTTTCCAATGAGCTAAGAGAAACTGTTAATATCACTATCTTTTTTTTCTTTTTCCCCCGCCATCATTCTTTTTGAGAGATATCTAAGTAACCCATTTGCCACTTAGACTTAGACATTGCAATGGACTGGCGAAGTTTTAAAAAAAAATGGTTTGCATTGTTTTTTAAGCACTAGACTTGCTTTGATACTGTTTATCACCACCCTCAAAGAATGCTAAATTTCTGAGTATCCACTTCTTTTTATAATAATCCAAACTCATATTCCTGGTGAAGGTCACCTCTACTCTCTAGCCAAACTCGTGTTTTCCTCATTTGTAATTCTGTTGTGCACTTGAGTAAAATTTTTATTTTATTTTAACTTCAGTGAATTTCTTCGTTCACAAGTCATATATCCATAGATATTTCTAAATGTAACTATTTGGATCTACATTAAGCTAAATTTATTTGTTTTAACTGTTGTTTCCATTTCTAATTCATTATCACATCAATACTGTTAGTCTTCTTCCTTTACTTATCTGTAAATTCCTACTCCAAGAATGGAAATCTAACTTCCAGAATTGGACATTCATTCATTTAATTGTTCAGTTCTAGTACATATACGTAACTGTTACAGAATTGTTCACTCTTGCCCTCTGTATATAATGTTATCAAGCAGAGTACAGTGACTGTATTCAATGTTTTTTGTGTTTAGACTTCATGATTTCACTCATTTATTAAGTTACTATATTGGTTTGTCCTGTGTACCCCCCAAGACCTCATGTAATTTGGACGGGACTGAGTCTGGCATTTGTGACTGGTTTGTTGTCTAGTGCTGGGATTTGCCATTGGAGTGCTGCACCTGCCCAGGGGTGGAGCTGACATAAAGTGTAAGGGCAAGAGGAACTCAAGTTTTCCTTTCACTGTCTCTCTTGCCAGGTTTGCACGCCTTGCTGTTGCAGCTGCCATGAATGGCAGCCCCACCAAGCCACGCTGCCTTGGAGCCAACTAGGTATAGACTGGAACTACTGAGAACTGTAAGAAATAAACCTTTCCTTCCCTAATTTTGGGCATCAGGTATTTTGTCCCAGCAATGAGTGAAAAGTAACTAAGACAGTTGCTTAATCAGCATCTCCTCTTACTCTCTTCAGTGAGGCTGTTTCTTATATTTAGAATACAATTAGATGACATTGCTGTGTCTACATTTTTTCTTGGGATCCCCTAACCCGTTAAACGATTTTTTTTTCTGCAAATTCAGTAGTAAGGTTACCATAAAGTACAATGGGTTCTAACAAATATATAAGGTTACAGATTCATCACTGCAGCTTCATAGGTATTAGTGTTACTGCCCTAAAACAATCCCATGCTTCACCTATTCATGCCTATGGCTCCTTCAATCTTTAGTCACTGCCAATCATTGTACTGTCTCAACAGTTCTGTATTTTCTGTGGTGCCATGTAATTGAAACCATATAATCTGTAGTCTTTTCTTTCATTTAGCAATATGAACTTAGGGGTTTTTCATGTCTTTTTATGACTTGACAGGGTTTTTTTGTTTGTTAGTTTTAATCACCCAGTTATATTCCATTGCATGGTTGCACTGCAGTTTGTGATCCATTCCCATAATGAAAGACATTACACTGGCTCCCAGTTGTCTGTGATTATGTTGAAGAAGACAAAACATTCATACTCAGGTTGTTGTGTAAGCATAAATTTTCAGCTGAATTGGGTAAATACCTGGGAACATGATGGCTGCATTGTATACTAAGACTTTATTTAGATTGGTTAAGAAACTGCCAGAGCAAGCCAGGTGTGTTAATATGTGCTGAGAGTCCCATCTGCTTGGGTGGCTGAAACAAGAGGATCATTCGAATCCACAGTTTCTAGAGCACCCTGGGCAGCACGCTGAGATTCTATCTCAAAAACACAACAGAAACACAAAGAAGGACTGTGAACAAACCCTCTTCCAAAATAGCAGCACAATTTGGAATATCTAGTAGCATTAAAGGAACTCCTATCGCTTGCATCAGTCTCCAGAGTTTTTGATTTTAGTGTTGGAGACAGTGTGCAGCAATAACTAATCTCTTTTTAATTTTAGTTTGTAACTTTATGATGACAAATGATGTTGAGCATCTTATGATTAGAAAAGCAGCTTTAATACATATTTTAAAGAGGAAATTTGTAAAAATAGAGGAATACGAAAACAAAAATAAATATATGATAACTAACTGGTGATAATGATCACAAACTTCAGACTCCAGAATTTTTGTCTGTTAACAAGATGGATGCAGGCCCGGAGTTGGGCTCAGTGACTTAAGCACCTGTCTGACAGGCGTGAGGTTGTGAGTTCAATCATCCCTGTTGCCGCCAAAAAAAAAAAAAAAAAAAAAAAAAAAAATGCCGGACGTGGTGGCGCACACCTTTAATCCCAGCACTCCGGAGGCTGAGGTAGGAGAATCGTTGTGAGTTCGAGGCCGGCTTGGGCTACAACGCGAGCGCAAGGCTGGCCTGAGCTACATAGTGCGATGCTGCCTCAAAAAAACACAGGACTGGGAGTTTGGCTCAGTAGCTGAAGCACCTACCCTGGCAGGTGCAAGGTTATGAGTTCAATCCCTGGTGCCACACACACACACACACAAAAAAAAAAAA
>RJWM01021666.1:0-18133 GCA_004363535.1 Dasyprocta punctata
CAGTGATCTCTTCTTGGCCCCCTGGAACTCTGTATTGGTTAAGAGAGAGAGTTTTGGAGGGAACAAGCAAGCTAAGTGGGCCGTGCGAACTTTCCCCACTAACACTGCCCTAACTTTAAACATTCAGACAGCAAACTGATATTTTCCATCAAGTGAGTAACGGTCATTCTTCTTAAAATATCTATATCAAGCCAGGCATGGTGGCACACACCTGTAATCCCAGCACTTGTGAGGCTGAGGCAGGAGGATCGTTGGAAGTTCAAGACCAGCCTGGGCTATAAAGTGAGCTCAAGACCAGCCTGAACTGCATAGCAAGACCCTGTCTCAAAAAAAATCTATATCAATTATATATTCAGGAACAGGTACAATGACCACTGAGAACTCCCTTCTGGGAAATTGTCCAGTTTTCAATATCAACTTTATTTAGCCTGAATTTCATTTCCCCCAATCCTAAAATTCATACAGAGATTCCACGAAATTTATCAGGGTTGCCATATGTTAGAGAGGACTCCACCCCAGTATCAATTTCTTGGCTTAGTGACTTTCCCTCTATTCTTTCTGTATCTGTGTGTGGCTACTCTAACAGTGACTGGTTAGCTATGCTCGGTAACTTCATGCCTGCTTGCAAAGCAAACTTCAAACATCGCAACACAGATGGTTCACGCTGGAGCCTGGTCAGCTCCTTTATCTTCCATTGTTTTGCTCCACCCCGTCTGACCTGGAGCGGGTCATCATTTCTCAGCCTCCTCCCCGTTTCTCACAGGCTGCACCCTTCGGCCCCCCTCCCATCCAGGGATGTCCACGTGGGGAGCCCCTCTCTGCCCTCCTTCGTGATGCCAGGGGTGCAGCCTTGGAGAGACTGGAGCCTGTTGCAGCCGCTTCATTCAGAGGCTCAGAGTCACAGAGCAGAAAGGCCTTTAATACCAAGGCGAAAGCAGTTTCACAAAGTTCATGAACTCTTCACTGACACATACATGATTACACAGAAGAAAGAGAAAGCGCAGAAAGAAAGTGACGTCATCATCAGATCAGAGCTTCAGGGCCTGAAACTCCAATTCTTGGCCTGGGGGTCCCGCTCTGTGGCTTCCAGGTTCCGGCCGGGAAGGGCCTAAGCACAGATGGGACTCCAAATTCCCCCTTCCAGTGAGGCCCTTTAAACAGCAGTTCAGACAAAAGCAACAGAGTCCCAGCTGTGTGTGGCACCAGGGGCCCCAGAAACTGTCCCCATTTTCAGAGGACAGTCGTCTGTGTCCTCTGAGCAGGTAAGAAGGACACAGGGACCTGGCTGGGCTCACAAGGAGCTTCTGCTCTGCCAGGCAACCTGATGTCTGATGTTTGCAACAAGGCCACAGCACTACATGGTGAGTAAGGCAGGAGGGGGTCCTCTGAGACCTAGTTTAACCCTTCAAATCACTACCCTTCTTGTGGGCATTCAGAAGTCTAAGTTGCCTTAGGCTAGTTTGTGTTCCTATCACAGCATACCTGAGAAAAGAGGAGAGGAGAGGAGAGGCGAGGAAAGAGGAGGGGTGGGGAGAGAAAGGGAGGGGAGGAGAGGAAGAGGAAGAGAAGGAGAGGAGAGGTAAAAAAGAAAGAATGAGAAAGATGAGAAGGAAAGGGAGAAAGAGGAAGAGGAGAAGAGAAGAGAAAGAAAGAGGTAGATGGAGAGGAGAAAAGAAAGAGAAAGAGGTAGATGGAGAGGAAGAGAGGAAAGGAGAAAGAGGGAGAGGACAGGAATGGAGAGGAAGAGGAAGAGAAAGAGGAGAGGAGAGGAGAAAAAGAAAGAACGAGAAAGAGGAGGAGAAAGAGGAAGAGGAGAGGAGAAAGAGGCAGATGAAGAGGAAGAGAGGATAGGACAGGAGAAGAAAGAGAAAGAGGAAGGAGAAGGAGAAAGAAAAAGAGAGGAGAGGAGAGGAGAGGAGGAAGAAAAAGAGAAAAAGAAGAGAAAAGAAAAGAGAAAGAATCTCAGAGTCCTGGCGGCCAGGAGGCCTGATGCCCAGACGAGGACCTTTGTACCACGTCGTGACAGGACGAGGGACCTCCCATGGAAGGATTTATCGTCTCAGGTCCCTCTTCTTCTCTGTTAAAGCCTATAATCCTACCACAGGGCCATGTGTTTGCGCCTCATCTAACTCTGCTTCCCACAGGCCCCATCTCCAGATGCCACCAACATAAGAACTGGAGGCGCAGCTTCCAACACATGAACTTTGGGGAGATGCATTCAAGCCACAGCAGGAGCCACGCTTCACAAGGCAGCGAGGGAGAAGCTGCCCAGGCCACCATCAAAGTCCACCTTGCATATGGTGACATCATCTCTTGTCAACTACTTGTTTAAACTATTGTGTTTATTTCTTATTTCTCCCAGGTGCGTCCAATCCTGACCAATCAGGGGTCCCATGGTATCTTGTGTACTATGACGTAGGAATGTTGAGTGTGAGTTTACAAAGTTAATAACCTGGTACTGGGCATGCTAAGCACTGTGGATAAAAGTGATGAGCATGTCATTTATGATGGTGTCTTCAAAGAGGTTTCAAAGAGGACAGAAGACACACCAAGTGAGACTGCAGTAAGTGGGATACTGTAGCTGGTATGTGGGTAGAAAATGTCTTTGCAGAGTTTGCTTTCAGTTATGCTTTAGAGTCTTTACATCTGGCTTTCCTACAAGGACAAGAGGGAAAACACAGTAAGAGTCTTAATTTTCAGGGATTTGTGTTTGCTTGCTTGGTTTTTATTCTTGCCTACTGATAAGTTACTCAGTGGTTGACCAATTGATAAATAAGGTGTCTAGTTGGTCTATTGCATGTAAGTAAAACTCCAGCCATGGTTAGTTTCTTGGTGGAATATCTAATCCCATCCTATCTTCCCTCCCTTGTGTGAAAGGCAGATGAACACACCAAAAAGGCCCCCAAACCTGTGCCCCTGCCCTGGGTAACATGAAGAGCCCAGAGCCAGGCACTGCCACAAATCATGGGCTCGGTCTCAACTCAGGAAGCCCCGGGAGAAATCCTGGGTCAGAGCTCCCAGGAACCTGGGGAATATGAGGCAGATTCCAGTTTCTGGCTCTGTTTTCAGGTCCCTGTCAGCTCAAGTAGATGATGGTCTCACCCTCCTGGGCCTCAGAGTCCTTAACAGCAACTAGTGACAAATAATTATAGCAAGAAGCTTGAGCTGATGGCCTCTGAGGTCAAGTGTAGCACTGATATCCTGTGACTCTACCTGGGAGTTAGGGAGACTCTGGGTTGCACTGTGGAACAAGTGTTTGTGTCCCACCAGATTCATAGATTGAACCCCTATCCCCAGTGGGATGGAATTGGAGATGGAGACTTTGGGAGGTGACTGGGTCCTGAGGATGGGGCCTCATTATGAGACGAATGTCCTTAGAAGAGATAAGACACTTCTCTCTCTCTCTCTCTCCCCCTCTGCCATGTGAGGACACAGCAAAGAGATGATCCTGCCTTAGTTACTTTTCTTATTGCTGAGACAAAATATCTGACACCCAAAGTTAAAGGAGGAAAGGTTTATTTTGCTCACAGTTTGTAGAGGCTTCAGTCCATAGTCAGCTGGCTACAAGGCAGGGTGGCATAGCAGAGGAGAAACAGTTCATGGTGGGCAGAAGGTAGCAAAACAGCAAGCAGCAAGCCATGACAGCAGCCCTCTTTCTGCCCCTTCTATTCTACCCCAGCTACACACCCCTAGGGCAGGTACCACTCATCCAGGGTGGGGCATCCCATCATCCACTCCCAGAACTCTGCCAAACTCATCAGTGGACTCATGTAGTGATCACACACCCTTGATCCCCACATCATGCACTCCAGATCCAGCCACCTCTGAAAAGGCCCACGTATGACCACCTGAGGCTTTGGGGGAGACATCAAGACACAAGCCATACCAGATCCTTATGAAAACTTGACCATGCCAGTACCCCATCCTCAGATTTCCTACCCCTAGAACATTGAGATATATACTTCTGTGGCTCAAGTCCTCCAGTTTGTAGTATTTTTGCAGAGTAGCCAGAGCTCATTAAAACTGGTGAGATTTAGTTCCTCCAGCAACGCACCAGACAGCCTTGAGAGTGTGCAGCTCTGTCAGCCCAGGTGTCCCACCTACTAAAACAAGGCAGTTGCACAAGATGCCTGACGCTATCTCAGAGAATTCGTGTATTCCACTCATGCATTGTGAAAAATCATGCTTCACCAATGGAAAATAACATTATTAAATTTGAAATACATAGGTTATGTTACTGCAAAGAACTCCACTCTAGCATTTCGGACACAGTTCAAAGATCCGTTTCATTACCGCTGTGGTAATAGCACAGCTGGCACCGAAATGGAATCCTGCATTATCTTTCATCGCTTCGCACAAGCCCCCCGGGGAGGGCAGGGCCGAGAGCAGCAATGAGAAGGGGTCCATGGAGACAGAAGTGCTTTACCAAGCCCTCAGATCCCTCTTGATAAGAACAAGGAACAAGTTTAATGTCCCATTGTTCCCCTCCGGCCCGAGCCATGGTTTCCTCTCATCCGCTTCCAGGCAATTCATCTATGTCCGTTATAAGCAAATGATTCAGCAGCATGCATCCCCCTTTTAATACCCTTGAAATCCTCCCTTATAATAAACCTCGGCCTAAGGCCATGAAGGATTGTGTTATTTTCCTCTTTTAGAGTTTGTACAATGTGTGTACTTTTGCAGAGCAAGACGTTCTACGTCAACTCCAGGCAGTAACTAGGGACTTAGTAAACAAAACAGTCAGGGCTGGTTAACAAGGCCAGGTGCCAAAAAATTGAAAAACCGCTATCTTGATCAAACCACAAAATCCTGAGCAAATGGAAACTTTTCCTGATTTGGGTCTTGTGAGCCGATCTTCAATGTGGCAGATAAGCATCCAATTATTTACCAAATAAAACTAGAAAACACAATTTGAATAAGATAAATACTCTCCAATTCCCCAGCACCCTTCTGAAAGTGAGGCTGAGAATTCAAAGCACTGAATTTTTACCCCCCCTCCCCCATCGATTGCCTGTGTTGAGTTTCCACCTCCAGCCCCTCACAATGTGACATCTTTGGAGACAGGGCCTCTGGAGCGGTCAGGAAGGGTAAAATGAAGTCACATGAGAGGGCCCTAATCTAGGGTGACCCATGTCTTTATAAGAATAGGAGACGAATCAGATGCAGAGACCGCCATGCAAAGACAGAAAAGGGTGGTCATCTGTAGGCCCAAGAAAGAAACCAATCCTCCTGACATCTTGATCTCCAATTTCTGGCCTCTGTCATGGTAGGAAAATGTATCATGGTTCAAGCCAGCCAGGCCCATCTACCATACTTGGTGATGGCAACTCTGGAAACTCAGATGCTTGGATACTGTGAGCACCCTTTGGTGTCAAAAATGAATGATTAATGTAGAAATGGAATCACCCTCACCTGGGACACTTACACTTAATTCACTAAGGAGTGAGAGAGGGGAGGAAGAGACCAGATCATTTCTCTTTCAGCCTCCTCTCCTTTCCCATGTTTCTGTCACAGCTCTTGTTCTGTCTGAGATGGGGAGACAATGCTGTTATCTCTTGCTTTCAAATATGCTCTGCATTCTTCCAGAACCAGGCGCACCTGTCCCCCTACATCAAGAATTGATCTGTGGGTCTTCTACCCAGCCTTACAGGTGGCCCAGTTAATGAAGGAAATTTAAGAGACAACACTTGAAGCCTAAGGAAATCAAATCTGCCTTGAAAATTGAGCTACAGATAGGAAAAGGAAAAAAAAATCACCTAGTTCTTTGGGGCTGTGCTGGTCCACTCTGTCTTTTCTTTAGGCTTTATGGAGCTGAAAACTTCCTTCAATTCATCCTTTTCGTCCTTCCAAATCGTCTCAATTACAAATTTCTCTTGGAGCATTCTTCCATTCTTATTCGACATGCAGGTATTTATGAATGGGTCTGTGGGGTGACAAGAAGGGGGGCTGGCGTAGTTTGATCTTTGTGTAGGACTTAACCCACAGAGCGCTCCATGAAGTCCTTCTGTTGTTGCTGTTTTGTTTCTTAGGATTTTATGGTTGTTTCCATTTGTTTATGCTAGGGATTGAACTCAGGGCCTTGCACATGCTAAGCAAACACTCTACCATTAAACTACAGCCTCAGCTTCTGTGTTTTGTTTTTTAATGAGCGAATAAACATTCCCAAACTATAACACACACATTCAACCAATTATTAATCGAGTGTTTATAATGGTGCATGAGGAACCACCCAGAGACAGAGGCTAGGGGAAGATCAAATTTTATTCCTCTACCTACACGCAGGCTGACACTGGAGTGAGTATCAGCAAATATCTAACATAGGCACTGAGTACATATAGGTTTTAAGGTTGGGGGTGTGGTTTTAAGGACACTCAGAGTCTGGATGGAATGTTTAAGGCTGTCGGGGCAGTCAGCACAGGTTGGTACAGAGCTGCAGGCCGGGGACTGCAGGGTGACCTTAGCCCTCCATGAAACCTTTTACTGCTTTTGCTTCTTGTTTACCAGGGCCAAGCTATCGTCAGTAATGGGGAGTTTACTGTTTGCAGTGGACAGCCCAGGTCTCTCTCTGGCCATCCTCAGGCCAGTCCTGACAAGGTGCGTCACCCACGCAGACACTCTGCCAGGTGCGGGGATGCCGAAGCGCTGACGAGGAGCTTCAGACCCAGTGAAAGGGCCATAAACGGATGGTGGTAACACCGTGTGACATTACATAAAACAGGTGCAAAATATGAATGGGCACCCAGTAAAATAAAAGGAATCCATCCTACGCCAGAACGAGGGCTCTCCTGCGGCTTTGCTCTTACCCTTGTCCCCAAGTATCCCAGTTATCTTTCCATCTCCCACACTCCTGTGGCTCCTGGTACCCATCTCAGGATCTGTGAGAAGCCCAGCTGGGCTGAACTCCTTAAAAGCTCAGCTTCAACTGTCTGCATCTCGAGCGAATCACCTCTGAGAGCTGCAGAATCGTGCTCTGTCTCTCTGCCCTGCTGACATTCAGCATTTATTTAGCAATGACTCCATGGCTACCTTAAATTATTCAATTGAACTTGTGCATACAACACATGGCTGATATCTTTAGATCTCCTTAGAGACCGGATGTTTCTGGGAGGAAAAACCACATGTATTAGTAGATGTTAGAAACAGAAGGACTTTAATGGCCGTTTGATATGTCATCTTTTTATGGGTGAGGAAACCCAGGATCAAAGGCATCGTCACTTGCCCGTGAGAACACACAGAATTAGTGGAAGAACAAAACTGAAGGACAGAGCTGAAAACTTTTGAGAACAGGCACGGGAGGCCAGCAGTTCCGGCCCCACGTTTGCAAGGGCCAGCCTCTCTGGGGCCTTCGCGTCTTTCCTCCAGCGTCCTCTGTCTTAGTCCCTGTGAAACAGCCCGAGGGCTACTGTGTCCCGAAGCAGACCACAAGGTTAGGGCTGTGTTACCACCACCAGTGTAATCAGATGAGCAAGACTCAAAACACAAATCTTACACTTTTTCCCTTGGGCACCACCAAATCGGTTTCATTGTCTATAAAATAAGAATTAAACTAAGGGCACAGCTCAGCGGTAGAGCACATGCTTACCATGTTCAAGGCCTTGGTTCAATCCCCAGCACCAAAATAATTAAAAATAAATGAAATGTCGGAGTGCCTATTTTTGATTTCTTACAAGATCAGACCCAGTGTTAGTGCAAAACTGACACAAACGAATGCACAATCCATTTACAGCCATTAAGAAATTAAATGCACATCTTGTAATATGATATTGATTTGGCCAACATGAAAAGTAAGGGCAAGAACTCTAAGAGCTCACAGTGTGGTCATAGCAGCACGTAATTACTCCGGTGGAATTGTGCAACTCTCACCTTAGCACACGCATGGTACCATTTTTTTCAAAAAACAAAAGAACAGAAATCTTTCCTTATCGGTTAGAATTAAGACCACCAGAGCTGCCCCTGCGCTGACACAAGCGGCTTCTCCTAGGAAATACTCCGGGATCTTATCTCCACTTACAAACTCAAGGCCAACCCCAGGGGTAGGAGTGGCTAGCCAGCATTTCTGATCCCCTTTCCACCCTCAAACAAAAACAGGAATCAATTCATTTCCGCCAGATGCCTGTGGGATCGAGCTACCAGCACTGCCGACTGCGTCTCGGGCCACTCAGCAGGGCCACGGGGGCGTGCGAGTTCCTTCCTTCCGGTCTGTGCCCCTCGAGGGAGAACGCTCAATTCACTACTTTTTCTTTCCCGATGAATCATTAAAAATTCATCGTGAAAGTATCAAAAAATCACCCCCATTGGAGTTTTCTTTCAGCTCTGCCAAAACAAAACAAAACAAAACAAAACAGACAGAATAATAGACCATTCCTATGAAATGGGCGTGGGGCGGTTGCAGTCTCAGCAGACCTGACGTGTCCCCGCTGGGAGGTTGGGCCCACCAAGGATGACCACAGGGAAGCTGCGCACGGCCCATTCTCTCTCTCAATCTGCAAGCACAGTGACTTTGCTGAGTCTACAGTGGGGCGCTCTGGACACAGCTGGGCCAAAGGACGTGTGGCTGTCCACCCCGGAGCCACGGCTGCCATGGCAATGGCAGAAGCAGCAGTGTGTGTGGAGGACAAGGGACCGAGAAACCTTGCCCTTGCCATCTCTGTCGGACAGCGGTGGTGCCTGGCCAGGGGACACAGCAGTCTCGGGAGGGCTCTGCCAACAGGCCACGCCCAGTGACCGTGTGTAACCTGGAGGTAAGCGTGCAAGCGACTGTGTCCTGTCTGTATGCGGTTCACCCCGACCCTCCACCCCAAGCCCCCAGAATTACCGTGTTCAGGTTGTCACCAGACCCTGGGTCTCAGGAGAGTGCTTTCCAGGGTCCCAGTGTCCTGACACAGAACTGAATAATATGTACACAGAAGGCAGCGGGAGGCACAGGTGTCGAAGGCAGAAAGCACCTTCCACAGGCCAAGAGCGGGCATGAGGGTAGGGAAGAGACTTTTCTCTCTGGGATTCCTGGACTGGCTTCTCCTTCCTGCAGACAGGGTGTCGAGGTGGTTGTCCCAGCAAAACCCACTTGGCCTGGCACCAGATTGAAACTGTCCTGTTGAAGACTTGTTTGGTTTTCTGCCACATGTAAATGAAGAACTGAAAACAGTGCTTTTCCGATTGGTTTTAAATGGGGCTCAGGAGCTGCAGGCTCATGCCGGTTTCGGTGTTCTGTGCATGTGCCTTGGGTCTCCGGGGATTTTAACAGAGTCCACTCAGATGCTCAAGATCACTTGAGGAGCTTAACACACGTGCACGTCCAGACCTCACAGCCCTGAGACTGGTGTGGCAGACCAGACGTGATGCCCAGAAACCCAAGTTTTTAATAGGTGACCCGGTGGAACTGTAATGTAAGTGCTCATGTCATACGTTTTGGTTTTCCTTCTGGAGGGCGGGGGGTCAGATCGAGGGCTCCCCATGTGCCAGGCATGTGAGCGTGCACCAAGCCACCCCCCACTAGACCACGTGTGGGGAGACCTCCCTGGACATCGTGCCAGTCACAGGCGCCCACTCACAGAGCTCGCCAGCCTTCTTCCTGGCGACCACGCCCTCCTCACTGTCTCACTGGAAGCTGGCAACCGAGGCTGAGAACCCGACGCTGCAAAAACAGACAACTTCTCTCCAAAACGTTTTCTCTTTTCTATTATCATTATTTTAATGAGACAGAGAGAAAAGGCAGGCCAGTTCATTTTCACATGAAGAAGGGAGGCTGGGGGGATGATTCCGAGTGGAGTAGCCAGCAAGTAGGAGCTCAAGGGTCTGGGGCATCTGCCCAGGGACCGAGGCCCTGTGATATTTCTGCACATCTGTCCAAAATCTCCAACTTACCTCTCTCAATTCTCCATCAAAGTTCCTCAGGAGCTGGATGTGGTGGTGCACATCTATTCCAGTCCTTGGGAGGCCAGGGCAGGAGGTTCGCAAGTTCAAGGCCAGCCAGAGCTATACAGTGAGAGCCTCTCTCAAAATAAATAAGTTAGTAGGTCCTGGAGGGGTGGGGGTAAGCCCACCCTAAAGCGGTGTCCATCTTTCCTCCTGAGCTTCCTCCTCCAAGACTGGTTTGTTTGATGTTACCAGTTATTAATTTCCTGTGCAATTTCCTTTTTTAGTTTTTACTTTTTCAATGCAGAATATTGTGGGTCACTGGAAAGCCCTAGATGATTTTTTAAAAACCGGCACCTTCCGTTCTTGGTTGGATTTGTGGTGTTTTGGGCAGAACTTTAAAAGTACATATGCTAAGAACTAGTGCTCTGGCCCTTAAGAAAAAGTGACATTATTACAGGAAAACTAATGAAGATGGCCCCTTCTGTACTGGAGAAACCCACGTGCACACTGCGGATGCAGCCTGTGCAGATGTGACTCCTGTTTCTGTCCCTCAGGGCTTCCAGGAACAGAAAACAGTGACATGGTGTTCAGGACGCCTCCCCTTTCCCAGACACAGTGAGGGCCCAGAGCCCACGGGGAGCTCGACTCTCCCAACACCCTGCCCAGGGAGGTCGTCAGGACTGTCGGACAGAGGAAGGGGCAGAAGCCACGTGAGGTCACACACTAGAAAGCAGAGCTGGAACTTGCCCTTCAGACTTTGACGCTCATCATCTTTTGCAAACAGGAAAGGATGGAGTGTGGAGATGAGGAGCTAGGGGAATGAAGCGGCGTTATGTGCACGCACCAGCTCCCTGGGATGAATGTGATCATTCAGTACTGTAAATGCAGACAATCAAAAATTAAACACAATATCCATGTTTCATACCACACCACCTTCCATTCAGCACATTAAAATTATTTTGTTCTAAGTGAGGAATCGCAAGTGCCAATGCTCTGTGGACTGACAGGTTGAGCGTTCTGTAAACCCAGGTCCTTAGAGACCAACAGCCCACGATCAATGAATACATCGGTGACATTTTCCCAGAATGGTGAATAAAATTCTATCAAAACCACACTGTAGCCAAACAGCCAACAGACACTCCAAAAGCACGTCGCCTTCTGGAGGAGGGCACACTACAACACTGAAAACACCCGGCAGGACGCTGGATGCTGCCCTTGCAAAATGCAGAGACAAAATGGCTCTTAATTCCAGGGCACTAGTTCAAATCTGTTCTAGATTTGAATTGATGGAAAATTGCTCCCTCCTGACAGTCACTCGGCAGGCCATGCTCATTCTCAGTAAATTAGTGCTCCCTGGGGGCAGAGCTGCCTGTGCAAGGCTCTGGATGCCACTGGCCTCGCTGAGCCACATGGCAGAGCTGAGGAAACCTGAGGAGAAGATCAACTTCCTTTAAAAACATTCCCTGAAGGGACCCCAGGCTTAAGGCAAAACAGATGCGCCTGCGAAAGAACATTAGGCCAAAGGCAGCCTTGTTCTCTGCCCCACATCAGTCCCAAATGTAAAATCACAGCCTTGCCCCAGCCTCTACTTTCTCTAGTCCTCTTTTATGTCTTAGAAGCTGGCCAGGCACACACATGCCACAGTGACCAGAAGTCCAGTGGTGAACTTCTTCGACGTGAAATGTCAGAATGAGGGGAACTCTTGCAGCTTTACCACAATTTGTTTAAGACCTTATTCCCTGTGTGGCAGTAGCAGAAACACCTCCATTTACTGAGTATGCACCGAGCCCAGGACCACGTGCTTCTTCTGGATGTACAGATGAAGAAATGGATTATGGAGCTGTTCTTTCCAAGATCACACATCCCGACGATGGTGGGCTTAGGAAAAATCCAAATTCGTCCAACTCTGAAATCCAATTCTAAAAACCCCCAAACCGCACAACCTGTCAATGATGGCACCTCTCTGAGGCTCGTCTGGAAAATGGGTATGCTGGACAGGCTGCTGGAGATTTTGAGAGATCAGAAAAGAGTCCACAGACACTGGGAACGTTTCATCTTAGAATTATTGTGATCATCTGCCAGAAGACGTTTAAGTTTGAACTTGACGGTCTTTCCTAGGATCTTCAGACTTCTGTTCATCCAGGGCCCACCTGCCCTGCCACCTGGGGCTCTGCGCTCCTGAGCCTCGGAAGGCGTTTGGGTTTGCCGTCCCTGAACACCATTTCCTCAGCTTGACCACCAATCCTCTCTCAGGGCTGCAAGTTTCCCCGCCGTGAAGGCAGCGTGGGTAGAAAGCAGACACTGGGGACGTCTGGGTGAGCGATGCTGACACTGACGCGAGCTGAGGGCCCTGCAGGCACAGGAGGTCCCCTCTGTGGTCAGCTCGGACCCGTTTTTAGCAGAAGTGGAGTTGCCGGGATGCGGGGCCCAAAGCGCCCCCTCGGCCTCCAGGAACCCTGGCCCCTGGTACGCGGCCTCGCCAGAGCGCCTCCGGCTCCGGGGGAAGGGCTGAGGAACCACCGAGGAGACGAGGATGTTCCCCGGAACGCCCGGCCTCGGGCGGCGCCTCGGCTATGGGTGCCCTCGCCTGCCCCGTCCACCGCGCCGAGGCCGCGGCCATGCCGCCTCTCCCCAGCACGGGTCCAGCTCAGCGGCCGGACCACGCCGCCGGCTTCCTCAGCAAGACACACGCCTGGCCCCAGGTGGTCGCTGCCGCTCGCACCCTCTCCATTCACCAGAGACACAAAGGCTCCGGGCGCCGCCGCTCAGCACTAACTACAGCCCATGGAGCTCAGGCCAACTACCAGTGCCGCGAGAGCCGAAACATCCTCTCGCGAGACTCCACGCCTCCTCTCGCGAGACCTCACATCAGCTCTCTGGAGTTCGCCACGAACTCTCGCGGGATCCCGCATGTCTCCGCGGGCGCCTGCACCCACGTGCTGCTCGCCGTCGACGCTCAAGGGCGGTTTCCTGCTCCTCGCGCCGCCATTCTGCTTCCCACTGCTGCGGGTTCGCTGACACAGGAGAGGAGAGCGACAAACACCTGACGCAGCTGGTGGAGACCCGCAGGGCCCGAGGCCGGCGGACTCGGCCTCCGAAAGAGCGTGCCCCAGACCTGGGCGCGGGCCGGGCCCCGTGGGCGCTGAGGGGAGCAGTGGACCCCGGCCCGGCCGCCGTCCCCTGGGCCACACGGCCCCGCGCTGCACCTAAGACGCGGCCGTCCCGGGGCTGCAGCAGGCCCGGAGCCCGACGCCTCGCTCTCGCTGAGATGGAACATTAATTCCCCGTCGGCGGCCTGAGTGCGTTTTTGCTGGACGTCTGGCGCTTATGTTTGAAATTCTTGACCAAAATGTGTATGACGGGTGCGTTTTCTTTTAGATTTGCTTTATAGTGTTTTCGACCACAGAAGATTTTTGGGTTTTTGGTCTGAGTCACCCTTGAAGAGCTCCGCCCCCCGACCCATATCTCCTCCCGACCCTCCAGTCGGCCGCACAGTGCCTGGGCCGCCCGGGAGCGCTGCGCTTAGCCTGTGACTTAGCCTGTTCGGTCAGAAGCTCCCTTTCGGGGTTACCCGGCCCGTCCGATGACAGCACACCTGGAGGACGAGGGCTCTGCAGCTTCATAGCGCTGTACTTCCCCACCGGGCGTGCAGTAAAGATTAAACGAAGCTAGTGCTGCTGTATGTGTCCTCCCAGCTCTGTATTACCACCCGAAGGACGGGGCTAAACCACTCTCAGCGTGGTTGGGAATAGATCAATCAAATACCAAGTTTCTGTGGAAGTGGAAACTACAGAAGTAAAGTAACAAATTATAGCATAATCACTGTTCAGCTGACAAAATTAGGGTAAAATTCTCAAAAACAGAATTGCTGAAAGGTTTCTAATTGAAAACCACCCTAAAATAAACTGATGTGGGAACATATTTTGGCAGATCAAGCTTGATTTATAGTTGTGAAATTTCATCAGATTGCGTCAAAGGAATTTTAAAAATTGAATTCATTTTTGCATAAAAATGGTTCGAGGCCAATAATTCGCCAGTTGTTTCTCTCCTTGAGGTCAAAATCAAGGTCTGGTGCCCCAGCCACTCATGATTCTAACTGGCGACATTCCAGGGTTCAAGAAGTTTGTCACCTGGGACGTGAGCAGACAGTAAATCAAGTAAGAAATTTTCCACTTTGCAAAAAAGGAAAACATGCAAATAAAATCATTGTGAATAGGTGAGCATTTGAACTGCAATATTTTGCACTTCCGCAAATCCCTAACACCCCAGCTTGTGGCTTCTTGAACCGAACCCTCACCCTCAGTCTGTCTGACCTCTGTGTTTCCTAGTGATGACCCCACTTGCTGAAAGAACCTCCTCTGACTCCCCCAGGACTGTTCTGCATCTGACCTGCACAGTGTGAGAGCGCCTGGAGATGTACCGCCCACCCTGCAGTATGTCCATTTAAAGTGTAAAGCTCTGGGCTTCTGGTCCATGTATTAAAGCTGTACAGAAATCAATTCTGACATTTTCATCACTCAAGAAAGAAACGAGGTACCACCCCCCAGCAGTGATTCCCCACGTCTTCTCTCTCACCGAAGCTTGAACAACCACTGGTCCACTTCCTCTGGACACAGGTCTGCACCTTCTGAACATTCAACTTAAGTGGAATCACACAATATTTGGTCTTTTGTAACTGTCCCCCCTCCCCTAGAATAATGTTTTAAGGTTTACCCAAGTGGTAGCATACATCAGTAGTACTTTGTTTCCATTACTGAATAATGTCCCACTGCCCTGATACACACTTTCCTTATCCATTCATCAGTTGATATGCATTTGGGTGGTTTTCACTTTGGGCTATTATGAACATTTATGTGTGAGATTTTGAGACCAGGCTTTAATTCCTCTTGGACTGCAATTGCTAGGTCATATAGTAGCTATGTTTAATCTTTTGATGAAATAACAAACTTCCAGAGTAGCTGCACCATTTTGTATTTCCACAAACATATGAGGGTGCTGGTTTCTCCATATCCTTCCTTATGCATATCTGTTACAGTCTTTTTAATTTTAGCCATGCTGGTGGATGTCAAGTAATGCCACCTCATTCTAGCCGCCATTTGTGGTTCCTAATGGCTGAGGAGAGGGAGAATCTTTTGCTGTGCTTAGCAATCATTTGTCTATCGTCTTTGAGGACATGTCTGTTGCAATCCTTTGCCCATCTTATAATTGGACTGTCTTACGGAGTTGTAAGGGTTCTTTATATATTCTGGACCCAATCCATTTTATAAAAATTCCCTTCAAGTTTTGTAAGCTGTCTTTTCATTTTCTTGGTATCATATAATTGCCAAATCAAGATCACAAAGATTTAAACTTCTCTTTCAAGAGTCTGATAGTTGTAGCTCTTACATTTAAGTCTTTCATCTAATTTAAGTTAATTTTTGTACATGCTTGAGGGTAGAGATACAAATTCATTACTTAGGATGTGGCTACCTGTTGTCCCAGTGCCATTGTTGAAAAGACTGTCTTTTCCCACTGGTGTCTTTGTTGAAAATCAGTTGCCTATCAATGAAAGGATTTATTTCTAAACCCTTGATTTTACCTGCAGAATGATCTGCCTATGCTTCTACCATGTTGCCTGATTACAGCTTTATATCTGTTTTGCAGCTGAGAAGTGAGAGACCCCAATTTTGCTCTTCTTTGTCAAGAACTTTCTTGTGCATTCTGAGTCTCTGACATTTCCTATGAGTCTCTGGATTAGCTTGTCATTTCCTGCAAGGAAACCAGGTGGGATTTTGAGAGGGATTATGTCAAATCTGTAAATCAATTTGAAGAATAATGGCATCTTAGCAATATTAATCTTCCAATTTTATGTATTTTAGTGATATAGCTTTCATCATAGGTTTCAGTTATTTTGTTAAAAATACTCACAAGTATCTTATTCTTTTTCATGATATTATAAAATGAAATTTCTTCCTTAACATCCCAGCACTTGGGAGGCTGAGGCAGGAGGATCACTTCAAGTCTGAGACCAGCCTAGGCTACAAAGTGATTTTAAGGCCAGCCTACACTGCATAGCAAAACCCTGTCTCAAAAAAAAAAAAAAAACAGTGCCCTTTATTAGATCAGTGAATTCCCTTCTCTTCTTGGTTCTTGAGTGTTTTGATCATGGAGTTAAATTTTGTCAAATGCTTTGTCCTTTTCTTTTTTTTTTTTTTTGTCTTTTGTGTTATTGTTGTGATGTATTAATTGTCAGATGTTAAACAAAACTTGCATTCCTGGGATAAATTCCACTTGATGTAGAACACATTTTATGAAGTATGACTGAAACATTCAGTGAATGTTTACATTTTTAAAAAATTATTACAGTAGAAGACACAGTACCACAAATCCACCTCATAACATTCTCCCTCGCTTCAAATCCACTTGTCACAACATTCTCGACACTTTCTGAAGCAGTTCCAGGTGAGGGTCTTTAGTTTGCCATGGACGCCATGATGTCCTGAATTGAGTCGAAACATTTACCTTACGTGGTTATTTTGACTCTGGGAAAGAACCGGAAGTTCTTAGTGCTAGATGTGGTGGATAAGGTGGACGAGGACACAGCATCATGTTTTCAGGAGCTGCCTTTCCACCGCATGCCAGTCAGCAGCAGCAGTCACCATGTTTTATCACACTTCATAAAAAGGACTCTAGAACTGCTTCAGAAAGTAGCAACATTGATGGAATAAGTATGTTCATATTGAGTGGGAGTATTTGGAAGAGGATGGCAATGTATCTTTTACTGTAATAAATTTTGTTAAATTTATACATTCATCATATATTTTGAATGCATCACATGTGTTGCTGGATTCAGCTTATCAGTATGTTGTTGAAGATTTTTGCATCTTTATAGGCATTAATGGTCTGTATTTTTTTCTTGTTATGTGTTTGTATATGTGTGTGTTAGAAAAATATTGACCTCACAGAACAAGTAGTAAAGTATTCCTCCCTCTTCTATTTTTCAGAAGGGTTAAGATCGATCTTAATTTTTTTCAGTGTTTGCTAGAAATCACCTGTAAAGTCAACTGGGCCTAAGTGTGTGTGTGTGTGTGTGTGTGTGTGTGTGTGTGTGTATGTGTGTTTGTATGGTATGCAGTGAACAGTGTTTTAATTGTTAATTCATTTTCTTGCTATATAATCTATTTAAGTTTGTTTCTTTTGAGTCAATTTGATTGTTTGTGTCATTTCTTCCTAGAAATTTTGTCATTTCTTCTGAGTTATTCAATTTATTGGTGTATAATTGTTCACAGTATTACCATAAAGTCCTTTTATGTCTGTAGTGCTGGTAGTAGTGTCTCCTTTTTCATTTCTGACTTTAGTAATTCATTTTTCCCCTTGGTTTACTTACCTAAAAGCTTGAGAGTTTTGTTGGCCTTCTTTAGAACCATCTCTTTTGTTGACTGATCTCTTGTTTTTCCACTTTCCATTTCATTAATTTCTGCTCCAAACTTTCCTTCTTTACACTTGATTTGGGCTTTTTCTTTAACTGGTAAATTAGGTTATTGATTTGAAATCTTTCATTTTTATGTAGCTATGCATAGATACAAATTGTTTAACTGGAAAACACAAGTTTTTGTATATATCTTCATTTTCATTCATTTCATGGTGTTTCCTGATTTTCTTGTAACTTCATCTTTCACCCATTGATTATTTAGAAATGTGTTATTTAATTCCGACCTACTCATAACTTGTTCATCATATCTTTTTCTTACTGAATTCATTCCTGTTTTCAAAGGGCACAAGTTGTATTATTTCAATCCTTGTAAATTTACTGAGGCTGTATTATAGCCTAATGTGTGCTCCATCCTGTAGAATGTTCCTAGTAACTTGAAAATAATGTATGTTCTTTTTGCTGAGAGTAATGTTCTAAAGATGTTGTATTGGTTGATCCTGTGTCCCCCCAAACACTCGTAATTTGGGTGGGGCTGAGTCTGGCATTTGTGATTGGTTATTGTCTAGCACTGGGATTGGCAATCTGAATGATATACCCACCCAGGGCTGGAGCCGAGATACAGTGTAAGGGTGAAAGGAATGTGTGACTTCCCTCTCTTGCTCTTCCGCCCTCTCTTGCCTGGTTCACCTTGCTGTTTGACAGCTGCCATGAACGGCAGCCCCGCCACGCCATGCTGCCTTGGAGCCAACTGAGTATGGACTAAAACTCCCAAGAAACTGTAAGAAATAAACCTTTTCTTCCTTTATTTTGGGCGTCAGGTATTTTGTCTCAGCAACCAGTGAAAAGTAACTGACAGATGTCTTT
>RJWM01021666.1:18233-35032 GCA_004363535.1 Dasyprocta punctata
TTTCTTCCTTTATTTTGGGCGTCAGGTATTTTGTCTCAGCAACCAGTGAAAAGTAACTGACAGATGTCTTTTAGCATTTCTCCTGCTTATAACTCACTGGGTTTCTGAGATGTGTACGCTGGTTCCCACGGGGCTCGGGGCATTTCCTGTGATTTCCTCTGCATTTTCGCTCCCGTTCTTCCGCTCCCTCCTCCTGGGCCTCCTGTTAGGTGTATGTGGCACATGACACAGGGCCGCACGCTTCCCTGAGCGCCTCTGCCTCCCCCCCCCCCCCCCTCGCCCTCCCCTCCCCCTCCAGAGTCCTCGTCTGCGTCACCTGCCAGCTCCCTGCCTCTCCGTCTGCCCTTGGTCTGTACTGGTGCAGTTTTCATTTCAGGATGCCTTTCAACTGCAGATTCCATTTGGTTATGATAGATGATAGATAGATAGATAGATAGATAGATAGATAGATAGATAGATAATTTTTTACCTCTTTCCCTATATTCCCTGATGAGATGCTGTCATCATAGCTTCCTTTACTTCCTTAAGCGTCGTTTCTTTAACTTTTTTTAACACATTTCTTTTTCTTTTTCTTTTTTTCTTTGTTTTGTTTTGTTTGTTTGGTTTTTTTTTTTGTTTTGTTTTTTTTTTTTTTTTTTTTGTACCAGGGATCCAACTCACAACCTCCTGCCTGCCAGGCAGATGCTTACACCACTGAGCTAAATCCCCAGTGCTCTTTTCTGAGACAGGGTCTCACTATGCAGTTCAGGCTGGCCTTGAACTCACTTTGTAGCCTAGACCGGTCTCAAACTCACAATGATCTTCTTGCCTCAGCCTCCCAAGTGCTTGAACACATTTCTAACGGCTGCTTTGAGGTGTCCCTATTACTCATTCATTCCTCTCCTAGGTGTGCGTTACACTTTGTTTCTCCTTCCCTGCTCCTCGTCTTCCTCCTTCTGACAGATCCTTTCTGGGTAATATATAACAGCAACTCCTAACACTCATTTCCGGCAGCTCTTCCTTCTGATTTGCTTACTGACCTGGTTATACTACTCCGTGAGCTCTCATGCCCGTCACACCACTCGTGAGTCACCCTGGGTGACAGTGGCTGCGGCAGGGCCTTTGTCTCCTTCCGCTGGCCGGCTCCTCCTGGGAGAAGGAGCTCCCCCGACCCGGCACCGGAGGGACGGGAGCTCGCATCTGGCCCATCCGCCTGGGATCCGGCGTCCATCGAAGGCAGAGTTCAAGTGTCATGGACTCTTGTTATTCTTGCATATTCAGTCAGCTCTGTTGAATTTCTTAATTTGATGCATGCTCTTAGCGCAAATACCAGAGAGGGTAAACGATTTTCACCAGTTCCGGTTGTTTGACTGGAGAGTGGAAGTGTGGTTGTCTTCACACTCGCCCCGAGGACCCCGCCCTTCTTCTGAACTGGATTCCAAAGGTGAGCACTGAAGCTGCTAATTGTTGTCAGTCCACCGCTTCACCTGCCAGGCTTTCTCTGATGCAGCCGAGCTGACTGCCCTCAAACAAACCGATCCACAGATGTGAAAACAGAAATGGAGCCTGGTGTGAGAGATGTTTTATGACTTGTAAAGATAAGATAAGACTGCATTTTGAAAACGCAGTCACCGAAACTCAGGGAGAGTTTATATCTCATAATGGAGCACAGCGTGCGGGCACCCGCTGTGAAGCAAGGACACACACGTTTTTGTTTTGACCCTGACGTACTGGGCTGTGGCTCTCCCCGTGGATCGCGTTGGCCTTTCTGCGTCAGCCGCACAAATATCTTGTTTTCAGCTCTGCTTCATTCACCGTGGCCACTGCGGGTAGGGCGCACATAAGTTAGTAGACATGGTGTGATAGTTACCCCTGTAAAACCTAACACTCATCGAATGCACCACCAGTCCGCTAGGAAACTTCCGGGTATGACATTTCAGTGAATTCTAACAATAGCGTGATACGATGTAGACGATCGCTTCTATCTCACAGCTACAGTGGGGCACTGAGTCTGGTCACCGCCTGGTCACACAGCTCTTCAGCCAGTGGCAGAGGCTAAAACTGAACCCAGCATGTCTGGTTTCTCTGTGCTGTGCTAACGTAATAACATTTCGGCTTCCTTGCCAGGTATAGACAGCAAGCTCCTAAAACTGGTGCTTAGGAAATATTCTTGAAACATACTTACATAGTTTTCTATTATTATATATTATTTTTTGTTTGTTTTGAGACAGGGTCTTACTGTGTAATTCAGGCTGGCCTTAAACTCATATCTAGCCCAGGCTGGTCTCAAACCCATATTGATCCTCATGTCTCAGCCTCCCAAGTGCTGGGATTACAGGCAAGCACCACCATGCCCAGCTCCTTAGGAAATATTCTTTAAGAGAGTTATTCATTTACTCATTCAACAAACATACACAGCATCTACTGTATCCATTAAGCTCGATTATTTAATTAAGCATGGAGACCAAATACCAACCTTTTCAGAGAGAATAAGCTAGAATGGAAAATAACTGAATGCAAATCAAAACCCAGGAGCACGCTGGTAAGGATGAACATGGAGTAGTGATTGTGGGAAAGTTCAGAACACTTTAAGAAACACAATCTGTAGGCCACACACCAGGCTAATAGTGGCGAGCTTCATTCAAATCATTTCATTTCCTCCCCACAAATGCCGCAAGGTAAATGATGAAGAGCATGGGCCCTGAAGTCAGCCTTGGAGATCTGAAATCCTTTCATCACTGACCAGCTGAGTAAATCCAAATATTTACCATCTCGGGCTTCAGTTTCTGTGCCTGGAGCTGGGGTAATCACGGGAGGCCCTGTGGCCGTGGAGACTGAGTTCTCGGCCAGCCAGGAATGCCTGAGCCCCGGTTTCACAGATGCGGGCTTCCCCTTCGGCCACATTCCAAAGGCCAGGGGACATCAGGGGAGATGGTGCCTGCGATCCTCACAGCCTGCAATGCAGGAGCACAAGGCAGGTGTGGGCGCTGAGGCATCGCCAGTGCAGGCAGCAAAACAGGCTCCCCTGTTGGTCAGCAAATCAAGGCCAACCCACGCAGACACCTGTTTCTGTCTCCGTGGCCCTACCTGTGGCGTGTTCTGCCATGAACCACAGGCAGGGACACACTGTCACCCACTCAGAACTGGGGGTGACGAGCCTGCCACACTGCTCCCTAAGCGAGGGGGAAGGGAGGAAACTCAAGTTCTCCACACAGTCCAGTCCTCACCCAGGGCCAGCAAAGCTTAGCTTCCCGTGGTCATGCTGGCAGGGGAGTGTGTGGAGGAGTGTTTGTGTTTTTGATGAAGAGGATATGTTGGGGCACAGTTATAATGTAGAAACGCATTCATGAGATGGTAAATTTATAGATACTTCATGATCAATTAGAGGACTCTGACCAAGCTGCTGTTCTGCTGTCTCTGATATATTCAGTTGACCCTGACAATGTCAGAGCGATTGCCTATACCTTAAGGCACCTTGCGCTGACCTGGGCTCATTCAGTAAAAGCTTTCTCCGTAATATTCATATATTATGGTAATGTCCTTAACCATTTATTCAGTCAAGGCCCTCTCCTGAACAATTCCTGTATTACGGTAATGCTCTCAAGTGTAGTCATTCTGTAAGAGCCCCCTCCCCCGGTTCCTGGAGTGTTTCTATTGTTTCAAGACCAGCCTGTGTCAGTATATGATTCAATGTGTGTAACCAATCATGTAACGTTTGGTAACTTGCTTTGTACCTCCTACTGCTAATTCTCTATAGACTAAACTCCTTCCGGATTTGGGGCCGTTGATAGGGAGGAATCATCCCTGCAACTGTCCACAGCGTGAACTCCAAGAGTCCGCTGGTGTAAAGACTCAATGCTGCCTTCCTATCTCCTGGGTGCAAAGAGTCTTCCTTTTGGTTTCATTTGGTTTGGCTTGGCTTGGGAAATTCCCGCAACTTTTCAACAACACATCCCCAATCATAGTTTCTACACAAAACAGACAAGATTCAGTGGTGGCCCTGTGGCCTCGAAAACCTAAGCGTTCAGAATGTGAGAATCATTAGGATAGCTAGGGAGCAGCTTTTCGAAGACCCCCTTGCTCCCCAGTTTCCTTTTATTCCCCACTTGAGAGTCGCATGTATTTTTGTTCCACAGATAGGACGTGGAGCACCTCAGCGGGGCCCTCGCAGGAGGCAGTGGAATAAGCGGTGAAGAAACAGCCAGCTGCCGTCTTCTGAATCACCTATAACACAGCGAGAAACATCTGCATCTCACAGAAAAAGAACCATGAAACTCCTGGTCCCATTCAGCGTGGAAACCAAACACTGACCTTTTAGGATAATGGTTGGCTCCTCTCAGAATGGAAAAACAACTGCCCGAGAATCAAAACCCGATGTGCGAACTATCAGGGGATAGCAGGCTATGCACAAGATGTTAGAAGCTTTTGCCAGGAAAAGACATCTCTGCTTTTCCCTTGAAACTCACCATTGCTAATTAAAACCACAACACTTAGCACAGGGCACCCCCCCGCCCCAGCTTCGCAAGGTATAAGGAGCAGGAAGGCCTGGCGTCCTCTCGCGGTGGGCTCTGTGCGCGTGCGGGTCACTGTGCACGGTGGTATCTCTGCAGTGCCGAGTCTTCGTCAGTGCCAGGGCAGGCCTGGATCTCATTAATAGAAACGCAGAACACATGGTTCCAAGTCTGTTTGCTCAACCATAAAATAAGCAAAATATTACTGACTGTATTTTCTCCCAGAGGGTGAAAGAGCAGAAGGTCCACAAAGCCATAAGCTATGCCTATAATCCCTGATGGCAAGGTTTCCAGACTCGGGGAAGCCAACTTTCACCTCACCAAGCAGGTACATTAAAGTAACGGTTATAACACGGACAAGCAGCCAACCCAGCAACTCACCCCGCCCCTGGCACCACCGTCACCATCCACCACCACCACCACCGTTTCAGAAAAGAACACTTTAACACCAACTAAGTAGATGGCTGTGCTCATTCGCAAAGTAAAAGACGATATTTAAGTGCAATGAGTTTTATCAAAATCCCACTCTCTGGTCCTATGTGTCCATGTCGGGTATGGGCAGATTAACATTTCAGAGTCGCAGGGTGAGTCTTGGCATTGGTCTTTCTTTTCTAGACCCATTTTCTGGGCATTGGATTTCTAGGTTAGGAGAGGTCTCTGGTATAGGATTGTAGGGAAGACCCCAAAATTTGCCATGCAATTAAAAAATCTCCACTAGAAATTTGTGGAGCATATCTGTAACTGAAGGAGAGAATTGCCAGGCCTCACCTACTCACTGAAGAGTCTGCCCTAAAGTATCTCAGTAGTAAGGCTGAGTTCCTATTCCTGCTGCTCATGCATGCCTTTTAACTGACTACTAGAACTAGCCTTACATTTAGCCCTAAGCTCCGAGTATTGTGGAGTGTGAAGCTATCTTCCAGCCAACTGTGGTAGCTGGCAGAGCTCGTTCTGAGCGTGTCTTGGGGGAAATGCATCTGTTCGAAGAGGTAAGGAAAATAAAAACCATTTACAGTAAGTTGAAAACATTCATGTCCAGCAACACAAGATCCTATACATACGTTCAAGTACACGCAGATGGTCTGAGGCTGAAATACAAGTCTTTTTAGAAAATTCAAATAAAATCAACCAAGGCTGCTCATATTGAAAACTAAAATAATTCTCCATCTAGGTTTTTCTGTGTACATGCTAGACAGTGGTGACAGAATCGTCACAGGAGCGTGGCGGCGGCCGTGACACCCTGAGCCGATCTCACCGACGTTCATTTGTCAAAGATGCTGGCTCCAGTGGGGCTCAGTGAGGTTGCAAGTCACGGGGTGGGGACACAGTGCTAGGAGCCTGGTTCCATTTTCCCGGACCACGGTCACCCTGCAGGATTAGTCACCCTTCGGCTGATAAAGTCACCTTCTTTTCTCATATTCAAGTTCGTACAAAACCAGGTCATCATTAAGTACAAAGAGTGACTTGCAGTAGGGCTAGTGGGTAAAGGGCCGACGAGAATCATAAACAGGATTGTGGAGAGCGGCTGGCGCTGGAGACCGGTCTCACACGCAGGGCTAAAAGCAAGGCCAGCCCCGAGAACACGGAGCGCCCCAGGCGAGCCAGGCAAACAAGCTGCTAGGTAGAGGGGCCCCCCGTTCGCAGTGGCCTCCCGCGTATATCAGCACACGCACCGCGGTTCTCTCTCTCCCACCCGGAGAGGAGGCTACGTTGGACCTCAGCTCTCTGCATCTTGACTCTTGCTTTTCTTCATCCTCCACTGTCCCCCCTCCAGAGTTTCGAGAACTGTGCTGGACGCCCACAGGATTCCGACATGACCTGTGTCCTCCTTGGTGACTCAGAATCAGATGGGAAGGGCTGTTCACACCCAAGGAACATATTTTGGGGTAAAAGTTTCTCTTGAGAAATAACAAACATTTTTAACCTTTTGAGTCCTCTAATTTGCTGAGCCATTTCCTCTTCCTCTCCTAGGTCTGTGCTAACGGGTGTGTGACACGGCATGGCCGGGACAGGCGAGCAGGTGTCCCTGTTGGGGCAGAGGGCAAGCTCTCTGGAGGCTGCTTCTCCCCCCAAGCCTGACAGCAGGAAGATGGAATGAGATGTCCACGCAGTGCTTCTCCGTGCAAAGCCATGCATGCCAGCCTACGCAGTGGCCTGGGCCTGAGCATGCCGGTCCGGATAGGGGTGCCACTTAGCGAATGGGCACCAGCGTTCTGGCCAGAGTAACAGAAGTTACTGCTGCCTGGAGACCGGAGCGCACAGGCGCGGAAGAAGGGAGGGAAAGGAGTCTGACGGTGCGGCCCTTGAGGTCGGGGACTCTCTGTGTTTCGGTGGCCGCTGTATCATTGTCTCGGAGCACAGAGAAACAGGTGTCCCAAAGTGCTGCGTGAGTAAAAGGAGGAAAGGAAGGGAGGACGAGGAGGGAAGCAGAGGGGAGGCAGACACGGGAGAGTGGCTGGGCCGCCGGGCCTGTGTGACCCCGCTCAGCGGGCGGCCTGCGGGGGACGCTGGGGACGGGTCGGGGCCTCCTGCACCATGCTCCCCAGGGGGCGCTGGCACGCTCCCCTGCCGACCTCCGCGGCTCCCTCGCTCGGTTAGCCCGGCTCAGCAGGTTCTTCTTCCAGAAGGTAACACGGGTGGCTTTAGGGGACGAAAGAGCAGACAATGTGCTCTTCTGGAGACCACGGCTCTGGGTGCAAATGCTGACCCTTCCGAGTACTGAGCTGCGCCGCCCCGAGCTCCCTGCGCGTGTGTGGATGTGTGTGAGTCCCGACACACAGGGCGGGGTCAGTGAACACTGGGCCACCCTTTCCCTGCCGTGCTGTGCCCGACTGGTCCCGGCGTCTGCAAGCGCGGGCGCGGCGTGAGTGGCACACGGTACAGCGCGTGCGCTTGAGGAGGCCGGGCGGACGCTGGCTGTCTGAGACGGCGGCTGTCGTGTGGGGCGTTCAGCCGTGGACCGAGTCACCTTGGTCCAGAGAGAGCACTGTGAGCCCAGCAGCGGCTCCGGCTCTTCCCCTGCAGGGTGGAGAGAGTCGCGATTGCTCCGGGACCGGATGCCAGCGGGGCGGTCGGTGAGCTGCGGCCACAGAGGCGCATTTCCAGGGACACCGGGACAGTCGCCCGACCACACCTTGACCGCGAGGGCGGTCACTCTGCCTGCACGCGGCCCACACGGGAAACGTAAAGATCGGGCTTCACTGCATTATAAAGTCCAATGTCAGCTCTTACCGAATTCATAGAGTTGTAGTGAGAGACTAAATCAAACAGGAAATGCGGCGGAAGGTCTCTGGAAGCGTTAGGAATTTTGTCATGTCACGGAAGGAATGAGGACATTTTTCTGCAAAGAACATCAAACAGAAATGACCGTGGAGAGCTCCCGTTTTGCACGTTCACCCGTGTCCTCCTGGCCCTGCCTCCTACCATGAGCACCCCGCCTTTGAGAGTTCAGTCTCCCCGCCGCGCGGCAGCCCTGCATCGCTGGCCTGAAAATCTGTTTATTCTTTCATGAAGGTGAAGACAGAGGAAAAGCAATGGTGCTGGAGCGGGGCATTGGAGAAGGGGGCGGGCAGCAGGTCACAGACGCGCGGTCACAGATCTAGGGAGCCCCTCTTCTCCAGGATCCATGTAAGAGATGGAGGGGGACTGGACGGGAGCCTCGTGTGTGTTCACATGTCCCCACAGGTGCCCACGCTGTGGGCTGGACGGTGGCGGACAGTAGCGGGGGGCCTCGCAGCAGCACAGCCGTCTCCTTCCAAGTGCTCAGCGATGGGCTTCCAGGCGAAGCTCCCCTGGTTTTACCTGGGTCAGAGCACAGGACAGACCACTGCCTCTCAGACTTCTACAGGGAAACACCGGACAGAAGGTAATTCCAACTATGCAAAAACAAGCAAATACCTGCAAGAGGGGTTAAACTCATCTTGTGTCACAGCACGACTCTTCCAAATCCACAGCGAAAGATGGAAACGTGATGCCAATGGTCAGAATCCGCACTGCTCAACAGGACTTGCTGTGGTGACAGAGATGGGCTCCACTGGCGCCTGAGACACAGCCACGCCCAGCCGAGCTGCTCCAGCCACAGAACGGCTACTGGGGGGCCGGTGTGGGTGTAAGAGAGAGTCTGTGTCCTGGCCGTGAGTCCAGACGCCATCAAACACAAGGTGCATGACCGCCGGCTTTATTCTCCTGCACCTCAATCCTCACTCCTCCCGGAACCCTACTGCCCATCTCCTGAGGTGGTTGTTAGAGCTAAATGAGTAACAAACTAAAAGTACTTGGATATAACCTACTTGATTCTAAGAAAAAGGAATACGTTATTAAGATAATCTGAAAAATGGGCTGACAAACTCTTGTTACTAGCAAACCTTGAAGTTTGTATAGGGTCACCACTGTTGGACATTTACAAATAATTTTGCTCATTTTTGTTTTTTTCTTTGGTGTTTTGAGACAGGGTCTCACTATGTCAGCAAACTTCCTGCCTCAGCCTCCTGAAAGCTGGGATTATAGGTGTACACCACCAGGCCTGGCAATTGTGTTCATCTTTATTTTATCCTTTCTTATATACATTTTATAACAAACATGTAAGTATTTCAGGCACACGCCTCCTTTGTAAAAACAAACACACACACACACGCACACACACAAAAGAAACGGTGTAATGGACAACCACGCCTGGAGATCACTGAGATAAACCGATGAAGTTTGCTTCAGTGAGGAACAGGGCAGGGCAGACAGTGTGCGATCACGGTGTTTGTGTCACAAAGGTTACACCGAAAACGTACAAGTCACGACGTAACACTCCAGTGTAACAAGCACAAGAGGTATCAGAAACCACTTTATGAAATCCTACATATGTTTTTCAGTAAGGCCTGATAATTAACAAAATCTCTAGAGTAAAATACCACGTAACTGTTGAGAAAACCATATGTTGGTAATAAAAACAGCCCAAATCGGGTAAATACTGGAATAGCAATTAAAAACAGTTATAACACATAAAATTCACATCAAGTAAAAAACTGTAAGATCGCATAAAGAAGGACATTGGACGGGAAGAAGGCAGTCAGTTCATCAGGAAGTTACAGCAGCTATGGCTACAGATATGCTTAGCATCGGAGCATCTACGTCCGTAACACAAGTGCGGAAGGATCCGAGAGACACTGCAACACAGGAACAGCGGGAATTTCTACTTCACTGTCAGCCACGGAAGGATCGCCCATCAGAAAATGAATAAGAAAACAGAGTAGTATGAAATTAAAATCAGTAACACAAATTTTCAAAAATTCATAAATACATGGAAACTAAAAGATGCTCCCAAACAACCAATTGGTCAGTGAAGAAATTAGAAAGGAAACTTAAAAATATTTTGAGACAAATGGAAATACAGACACATGTATGGGATACAGCTAAAGCAGTTCTAAGAGGAAAGTTTATAGCAATAAATGCCAACATTAAAAAAGAACAAGCCAGCCAGGCGTCGTGGCACACGCCTATAATCTCAGCACTCAAGAGGCCGAGGCAAGAGAATCTTTGTGAGATTGAGACCACCCTGGGCTATGAAGTGAGCTCAAGGCCAGCCTGAACTGCAGAGCAAGACTCTGTCTCAAAAAGACAATAAGAAGAAGAAGAAGAAAAAAAGAAAGAATAAGCAAGGCATGGTGACACACACCTGCAATCCCAGCTCTCAGGAGACTGAGGCAGGAGGGTCGCTGTGTGTTTGAGGTCAGCCTGGGCTCTATAATGAGTTCAAAGGTAACCTAAACTACATAGCAAGGCCATGTCAAAAGAAAAACAAACATACAAGCAAAAAAGAACAAAGACCTCAACATTACTCCTCAAGGAACTAGAAAAAGAACAAAATAATACCAGAATTAAGATGAAGATGTAATAAAGATTAGAGCAGAAATAAACACAATGGAGACTAGAAGCACAACAAAAGTAGAGTGGTTTTTTGTTTTGTTTTGTTTTGTTTGTTTGTTGGTACTGGGGATCAAACTCTCGATCTCACACTTGCCAGGCAGGCGCTTGTGCCTCTGAGCTAAACCCCTGGCCCAAGTGGTTGTTTTTTGAAACAACAGTCAACAAACCTTAGCACTAAGCAGAAAGAGGACTCACACAAAATCAGAAACAAAAACTACCAGTATAGAGACAAAACTACCCATGCAGCACAAATGAAAAGGGTCATGGGACTACCCTGCACGATTGTATGTCAATAAATTGGGTAACTCAGGAAAGATGGGTCATTTCTTGACACCTACATCATAAACAACATCTGAACAGACCAGTAACAAGGAGACTGAATCCATAACACTGTCGCACCAGAGAAACCAGGACCTGAAGGCTTCACTGCTTAATAAATATTTAAAGAAAAACTAATACCAACCCTTCTCAAACTCTTCTAAAGAAATGAAGAGGAAAGAAGATTACCAAAATCTTTTTACAAGTCATCATTACCCTGCCAGCAAAGTCAGGCAAGGTCATTACAAGAAAAGTACTGGACAATGTTCTTGATGACCATAATGCAAACATCCTCAACCACATACAAGCAGACCAAATTCAACAACATATTAAAAGGATCACTCACCGTCACCAAGTGGGTTGTCCCTGGCAGGAAGGGGTATTTCGGCATACACAAATCTGTATTTGTGGTATACTACACCACCAGAGTGAGGGGTAAAAAACACGGTCATCTTCACGTGCAGAAAAGCTGACAAGATGCAACGTTCTTTAATGACAAACCTCTTAGCAAGCAAATGAGGTGTAGGGGGCAAGCCTCAGGCACAGAGGGCGCACACGAGACACTCACAGCTCAGGCTGTGCTCAGTGGTGGACATGGGGAGCCTTCCCCTAAGATCTGGAACAAGACAAGGACGCCCACTCTTGCTATTTTTGTCATCGCTGTATTTGAAGTCTTTGTGGAACAATTAAAAAGGAGGAAGAAACTGAATGTATCCAAATTAGGAAGAAGTAAAGCTGTCACTGCCGCCGCCACCGCCCCACCCCACACTCTGCCTCACGCTCACGCCCCTCGGCCTGGAGCAGCTGTCCAGCCCTCCTCCGTCCTGAGTTACCGCCACCGATCCCGAATGCCCATGGCCACCCTGACTTGGCGGAAGAGCCGGGAGTCGCAGGGCGTCCGGCCTGGGCGGTAAGGTGGACGAGGACACGGCATCAGGTTCCGAGCCTGCCTGTCCCCTGGACAGCGTTCATGGACTCCTCCTCTGTACCTGGGTGTCACGTGTTCCTCCTCTTTTCCCTGCAGGAACAGACCGGGGACGCCACAGTCACAGTTAGAGCTCCCCAGTTTGTCCTGTCCCCAGCAGCTTCTGGGCTTTCTTTCTTTTTTTTTTTTTTTTTTTTTTTTGTGACTATTCAGTAAGTCCCGGACTTAGGAGCATTCTAGCTTCCACGGGCGTCCTGTGGAATTCTCACTCTGCTGGGTTCTGAATGAATCCGACGCGCGAACCTTCTCCCAGCCAGGGGCTGACTTGCTGGGATCTTTTGGAGGACTAAGGGGCAGCGCTGTGTCCTCGCAGCTAGACTGGCGGGGTTGAGACTGCGCGTCTTCACACCCCAGACAAGCGTCCTCCTCCTCACTTCAGGGAGTGATGTCGACACGACTCGTCGCCGAAGTGTTTACGGGGGTCACTGGGGCCGGGAGTGTCCCTCCGCCTCTCGACCTGTCAAGCTGCTGTGTTTCTGTCCTCCAGAGACAAGTCACCCAGCATGGCTCACGTCCACAGGGGGTGCCAGGAGCTGGGGACGCTGCGAACAGCCCGGCTTAGGCTGATGTCTATCGGAGCCCAAGTCATTTTTTATTTGGAGAAAAAATTAAAATTGGAAGAAATAAAGACAATGGGGAAATTAAGTAGCTTTCCACTTATTTCCCAGATGAGGATTTCAAAGGCTATTTTGATGAAAATTTTCTTTTTAAGGAGTTTGGGAGACTTTGTAACAGCGTATAAATTGCTTCTGTTCTCTCAGAATCACCCAAAAGAAATAAAGAGGATACTTCAACTTGCAAGAAACTAGAAGAAATGTGTAATCTCAACCCATAGCACACGAGTCAGGTGCAGACTACACAGTTGCGGGGGGCCAAGGAGAGGGTGCCCACCTTCCTGGCTCTCAGGCAGACTGAGCAAGAGAAAGGCACACAGACTGAGGAGAAATCAGAAAGTGTGCAACGATTAGAAAAGAGGTAGCAATGTTATTATTATATACATGATTTTCTCCAGGAAAGTTTAAGAAAGGCCTCTGGGAAGGAGATGGGAGACTCCTGCTAGAGGGCAACTGCTTGCGCCTGACCGCCTATTTTTAAAACCACCAGTACGTTTTGTGTCGCCTGTGCTAAAACAATTCAGCTTAAATCACCCAGAGCGCACCGTAAAGAACCTTGCTCAGCAGAAGCACCGGGTATAAACATCCAGCTTAGAAATAAACCCAGGTCCGAGTAAGAGGTGCTACTATGCATCCTGTCTCCAGGACACAACCCCCAACACCCACAGCTGAGAGAGGGTTCATTAGGCTCACGGTCTCAGCGGGTTCAGTGCTGGCCTGCAGGCTGCGGGGCAGAGCCCCAAAATAATGGGGTGTGGCAGGACAAAGCTGCTCAGCTCATGGGGTTAGGAAGTGAGCAAGAGAGCAGCGCCCCAGAACGGGTGAGGGACCAGATGGAGCACCCAAGGTCAGGACTTGCTGACCCACCCAGCCGCACCCAGAGGTGTGATCCTCTCACCTCTGGCGCAGCGCCCAAGCCAATCAGGTTGACACCAGCAAACTTAACCAGCACTGCTATTATTTGCCACTTTCTTTACACATGACAAAGTAATTATTCTGAAATGTATGTTTAGTACTTTCAAAGCTGGGAATCCTACGTCTGGCTATCACTGCACACTCTAATATAAGCTATTCCATTTCCCAAAAGTAACTTCAGTTGGCTGACACTCACTGAATCTGAATCATTCAGTAACTGTCATTAGGCCACTCAGCATTTGATCGTGTTCCTTTTGCATCAGACTCCAGGCCGACCATGCTACTTCCTAATTCCTGAGCACGCCTTACGTCCTGGCTTTGCGCCACATCCCCAAAGGTAGGAGTTTCCCATGCCGAGTGACCCTCCCCCACCACAGCCTGCTGCAATCACCCTTGCTACGGGGGCCAGCTCAATCTCAGCTTTTCATAAATTTCTGTGCAAGCCACGTAGACAGGTGTATCACACATCACACACACAGAAAGGTAAGAGACATAAAAGACAAAAGCAGAATGGTCAGCTTAAAAAAGTTATTTATTAAACAAGTTAAATACAACTAAAAGTACATATAAAAGTCCAAATTACTGGATCCCTTTTGAAATATGTATTCGGAGAACAAACTTTTGTCAATCTCTTTAATGGTAAGAGAAACAATGAAAATTAAACAGATAGGAAAAAATTCTTAAAAAAATAACAAAGCATGTGATAAATGCAGAAATAAAAGACAGGACCACAGAAACCGTGAGGCCATGAGCCTGAAATGTGCCATGGGTGGTCTGGGTGCCTCCGGCTACTCACATGGGGTTGAATGGCCTGAGGGAAGCAGCAGCCCGCCTTAGTGAAGTCTCTCACTTTGTGTCACACAGAATCACTCCAGAAGCAGGATGTGGCTGGCCTGTGAACAGTCCCCTTTCAGCAGGAAGCTTTTTACAGATGAACGTCATTTATACTCCATGGAAGGCAAAACAAAACTTGCAATCTACCTGTCTTGATTTGAGATAATGTGTGGGTTTGATAGTTCTGCTAAATTCCAACATCAATCACCAAATGTACTATCAAAAGAGGATGATTCAGTTTCTTTAAAAAAAAGTACTTCTAAAAATTTCCTTACTTTAGGGTGAAAGGAAATACAATTCTTTGCTCATACATCAGTTTCTATGGTTAACACAAAAACAGCACATGAGGGAAGCATCCCAGAGAGCCTCGGCCCCCGCCGCAGTTACAGCGGAGTGGGCGGGGCCGGCGCTGGAAACCCAGCCATGCCGCATGGTGGGCTTCCCGCCCAGAGGTGGCCATAGGGGGCCGGGGCACGGCCTGCTGCAGGCGGCCCAGGGCTCTGGGGGACGAAGTGGGAGGGGCTGAGGGGAAGCAGCGATCCGTGCAGGGCACACTGGCCGGCCGGCTCAGTCGGACAGCGAGGGGGAGCGCGCAGACCTGCCACTGGCCGGGCTGGAGAAGGCGAAGGGCTCCTTGTCCCTGTCCCTGCTGTCGTGCTTGTGCTTGTGCTTGTGCTTGTGCTTGTGCTTCTTCTTCTTCTTCTTGTGCTCGTGGTGGTGGTGGTGGTGGTGCTCGCTGTGCTTGGAGGCGGCAGCCTCTTTCGGGAACACGGGCAGCGGGGCGGCAGCGGCCGCGGGGTGCGCGCTCAGCTCCAGGGGCGATTGCTCCTTACCTTGGAGACAAAGACACGTGTCAGTCCCCTCCTGGAGCGAGAAGGCGAGACCATGGCAACACTGTGACAAGAGGGGGCCCTGAGCACGCCTCACTTCCAGCCCGAAAGCCCTGTCACAGCGCCCTCTGCACTGTGGCCAGCAAGCCGGCTACTTCCACATTTTCTATGCAGCCCAGACACCCAGGGCGACCGACTCAGGGCGTAGCCACCAACGTGGGAATGGACGTCCTTCCAGCTCTGGGTGGAATACAGCTCGCTCACACGGCTCTGCCCTGCCATGTCCCGGGGACGCACACAGACACGCTCCCCCAGCCACCGCAGCAGGACGCCCCTGGAGCCCCAACGCCTCTGCAGTCCCTCAAGGCAGGTCTGGGAGGAGGCCAGCAAGGGCTCCCGAGCAGCCTGGCCCCCAGGAGGTGAGCAGCAGGATCTGGACACCTCTCAGGTTGTCACAACTGGGGCGGGGCCAGGAACGCCACTGGCATCTCTGGGTGTGGCGGCTGGCACACTGGGAGCACCCTACACCTGCAGGCCAGCGCCCTACACCAAGCAGGCCAGCGTCCTACACTGGGCAGGCCAGCGCCCTGCGGCTCTGTCCGGCCAGGGAAGGAGGCCCTGCGGCTGCCGGGGGCGCAGCTGACTGCTGGCAGAGCGAAACAGCTTCTGAAATAACCATTTTCAAATCCAAACTACAACAAAAACAGAAACAAAACCCAGACTTCACTGAAATAGAAGACATCAATGCAAGTTTTTCTTTTTTAAAACATAATTTCTCAGTACTAATTTTGATCCAAACCAGCCCCCAAGCCTCCCCACAGAAACAGGCATCGCACAGCCTTGGAAAACCTGTAACTGCAGCACGGACGGTACTGACAGCGGCGTGTCCTGAAGTCACCTCGTCGCCCGCTGCCGCTCCCCAGCACACGGCTGGGCCTTTCCCAACACTGTGTGAGTAAATGTCATTCCCTGTGCTTGGAAAGCCCTTCCCGATTCCCCTCGGAGTCTCACATTCTTCTCACAAACACTGACAGCCATCCTGGACCCAGGGAAAAGAGCGGTGAACTGGAGCGACCCCAGCTTTCCCGGGCCCAGCTCCTCCCGGAGGCCCCGCCCCCCCAGCCGACTGCCTGGCCCTGCCAAGCTCATCTCTCACAGACACATGGCTGTCACTGCCAGCAGCACCTCAGGGAGCTCGGCCCACAGAGACAGCGTGCAGGTGGCTGCCGTGGGGAGGGAGGAGCACAGCAGGGAAACCACGACCAGATCATGCATTCAGCTGGTACCTGTCTTACTTCCTATGTCACAGACACAGTCCCACGACTGTAAACGGGGACGGCGACAGAAGGGTGCTGCCCTCCCAGACTGTTCACATTTCACTATCACAAAAGACTGCTCTATATTCATGAGCATTTGCTGCAAAGCTGGCACTAGCACCACTGCAACATCTCAGGATCTCCCCAGAGCAGCAAGCCGGTGAATCTGCACTTTTTGCAGCAGCTGGTCCCTGGGCTGGGGTGCAGCTCCGTGGCAGGTCGTGCTTAGCACCATTAAGGCCCTGGGTTTGACAAGAGGTGGGGAGTGAGGAAGAGTTGGAGAGCGAGAAGGGGCAGAGAGAAGGGGTGGTGAACGGGGATCTAGACAGCTTCAAGAAAAAAGGTTGAGAGGTTCCTTGATTCCTGACTTGAGTCATACATCTCCATTCTGATTTGAAATGAAGTGAGTGAGTGAGCTTCCGCTGCTGTCAGTACAGGGAGCCAGGTCATGAGGAGAGGGCGCTCGAGGCCTCCGGGCCTCAGGGACAACGCAGCGGCCACACCTCCCTGTGCCCCCAGGACCCCGTCCGCACACCTCGAGTCTGAGACCCCGCAGCTTGCGGGTCGAGGGGACACTGATTACA
>RJWM01021667.1:0-34952 GCA_004363535.1 Dasyprocta punctata
TCTGTTAGGGTGAACACCATCTTGGCTGGACCTAGGACCCCTTGGCTCCCCATAACTATAAATATGCCTTAGGGTCTCTCTTCTCGCCGTGGGTTGCCCTGGAAGTGGTCGATCGAATTAACTGGCTAGAATTCCAAGAAGGCTTCCACGGGATTGCAGATATAAACTTCCCGGACCGGGACGGGGATCCGGGAAAGGGCTCTCTATGGTAGGCCAGGCCCACAGACAGGGAGGCGCTGCTCTGCCTCTGGCCGGGAGCGGCAAGAGCGGGGCAGACGGAAGGAGCCTGGCCCAGGCTTCAGGGACGAAATTCCCAAGAAAGTAACTGCGAAGCCGGGATCCACAGCCTGAGGAGAAACCAGCCCCACAGTGGGTGAGGGCAGATCAAGGAAGGGGGGCCAGGTTGTGCAAAGGCCCTGGGGCACAGGCGTGAGTGGATGAGGGAAGGACAGCTGGAGACCCGGTCTGGTGCATTCAGAACTGAAAGGGCAGCTGGATGGGTGCGCTAGTGCACCTGGAATCCCCACCACTTAGGAGGCTGAGGGGGGAGGGCCCCTGGGCCCCGGGAGTTCAGTCCGCTGGGCCAGTCCCGTTGTGTTCCGTCCCGTAGCATCTCCATGGGCGGGAAGGCCATTGCCTGTCAGGGCGGCTGCCAGGCCATCCTGGACACCGGGACCTCTCTGCTGAACGGCCCTGGCCAGGCCATCGGAGCCATCCACAAGACCCTGGGCGCCAAAGGCTCCCGCAACGGCGAGGTACGGGTCCACCGGGCCGGGCTCCCGCCGCACGGAGGGCTCGGCCGCACCAGCCTCCCGCCCCTCTCCGGACAGCTCCTGGTCGACTGCAGCGCCATCGACGCCCTGCCCGAGGTGGTCTTCACTATCGGCGGCGTCGGTTACCCGGTGCCCGCCAGCGCCTACGTCCAGAAGGTGGGCCGCAGGGTCCTGGCTGCCCGGGAGGCCGGGCCGCGCATCCACCCCGGGCGGCTGGCTGGGAGCTGGGAAGGAGTGGGAGCCCCGTGCTGTCCGGATGCGGGGCGGGCGAGGGCGCAGGCTGAGGGCCGCTGTCCCGGCCCCCAGAGCGACGCCTCCGCGTGCTACAGCGGCTTCGAGGAGGCCGTGGCACAGGCCCCCGGCGCCGAGGTCTGGGTGCTGGGCGACGTCTTCCTGCGCCTGTACTTCGCTGTGTTCGACCGGGAGAACGACAGGGTCGGTCTGGCCCCTGCCCGGCCCGCCCGGATGGGGACCCCGCCCCGGACCGGCGGAGCCGGGGCTCCTGGTTTGCAGTGACCTGCCCAGGGGGGCTTCCCTCCGCGCCGGCCGGGGTCTGCAACCCGGCCTGGACCCCAGCGGCGCCGCCGGCCGCGCGCGCCTGGGATCGCTGTGCCTGCGCCCCACACGGCCCCGCCAGCTTCGGGCTGCCCTGGCCGAGCCCCAGCCGGGCCAGCTCGGGCGTCACCAGGGCGCAGGCGCGCGGGGCAGCGGCCGTGCCTCCTCCCACCTGGGGACCCCGGGCCGCGAGGATCTGGCAGATGGCGGGGGCGGGGCCCGGGGCGGCCACGCCCACCCCAGGCCGCAGGGCGGGGCCGGGCGCCCCTTCACTGGTGCGCGTGCACTGAGCGCCCGCTCCGCTCCGCTCCGGGTGCGCGCGGCCCAGGCACCCGGGCTGCGTTAGACCCTGGTCCTGAGCCGGCGTGGCGGTGCAGCCTGTCATCCCCGCACTCAGGAGGCCGAGACAGGACCGCTGCGAGCTCCAGGCCAGCCGACGCCCCTCCGCGCCTCCCTCCAACCGCTCTTTGTAGTCACCGACGCTTTGTCCGCCCCCCTTCCTGAGTGATGTAACTCAGTCTCCCCAAGTCCCGCAGACTTCTGCTTTGGTGGTGGGCCTGGCAGAAGGTCATCTAAAATTTGTATTTAACCGTAAATGACCCAGAACAGCCAAACACCTTTGAGAAGTAATGAATTTGAAGAGGTCCAGCCCCGTGGCTTCAGGATTTAGTCCGAAACCACAGTAACCTGGGTGGTGCGGGGTTGCTGTCCAGGGACACGCAGAGGTGGGAGGGGAAGGGAATGTGGGAACCAGAGAATCAAGGTACGTCACGTACAGCCACAAATTCCCCACAATGAGTGTGATCATTGTGTTCCTAAAATGTACCAATAAAAAAAAAAAAGTACGGCGTTTCCTAGCCAGGTGGAAGGGTGCACACGTCACCCGGGCGCTTGGGAGGCTGAGGCGCCACACAGCGAGGCCTCAACCCCTCCCCCAAAAGCGAAGCCTGTTCAGCATTCCTGGGAGAAACCGTTTACGTAAGGACATTGGGTAGGACCTGACCGGCTAACACTGCCAAGACCCCGTTCAGGAGATGCTGTGCTTTTCCTGGGCTGTCTTCGGTGTGGGCACCAGGACACTGGGAGCCTCGTAAACACAGCTGAGTCTCACTGTTTCCTCTTCAGTTTTCTGAGAAGTTGTACAGAATTGGTATTATTTCTTCCTTTAAAATGTGGTAATGTTTTCCACTGAAAACATTGCTTTTTTTTTTTTTTTTTTTTTACAGGTGGGGGATTTTGGTTTGTTTTTTCTTGAGTGAACCAAGAGCATTTCTGTTCCTTTCATTTGTCGAATGTGGAAGATCTCCAGGCAATGGCGTGCCTTCCCCATAGTGGTGATGCTGTGGTGACACCGTTTCCTGCGGTGAAATCTTTGTCTTAACGCTCTTCTTCCTCACCAGTCTAGAAAGCAGTGTGTGAATTTTCTGGTGGTTCTAAAAGCATTAGGCTTTTGGCTTTAATTACCAGTATTGTTTGTCTCCTGTGCCATTTGTTTGTGTTCCACCTTTGCTATTTCTGTCTTACAATTTTATTTCTAGTTTCTTAAAGGGGAAAACAGAAGTCTTGAATGAGACCTTTTTATCCCTCACATAACCATTTAGTACTATAAAAAAAAAACCATTTAGTGCTACACATTTCTGAATACTAATTTAATTTTATCACAAGACATAACACTAAAATGAACTGTATTTCTATAGACCAGCAAAGAAAAGCCAAAAAAAAAAAAAAAATCAGAAAACCACCATTTACTACTACCAAGAAAATAAATATTAAACAAAATGTGTACAGGATACGTAATGGCGGAACTACACGGTGCCACCGCCAAGCGCTGAGGAGTACAGAATGCTGGGCTCCCGGGTGAGCGTGAATGTGGGTTCTCCCCACGCTCTTCCACGGCGGCCGCGCTACTCTCAGCAAAGTCCACGCAGGACTTTTATACAAACTGATTCTAAACTGTGTGTATCAATGTATAATTAAGAGAACCACCAAAAAAAAAATTTTTTTTTTTGCAGCACTGGGGATCGAACTCACAACAGACAGGCACTTAAGCCACTGAGCCAAACTCCCAGCCCTAATTTTTTGAGGCAGGGTCGCACTATGTAGCCCAGGCCGGCCTTGTGCTCACATTGTAGCCCAAGTCGGCCTCGAACTCACAACGCTCCTCCCACCTCAGCCTCCTAAGTGCTGGGATTAAAGGCGTGCACCACCATGCCTGACAAAAATAATTTTTTTAAAGGAAAACTAAAGCTGGGAGGAATCGCATTATCAGGTTTGAAGGCTTCACACAAAGTGCTGTTATGCTGGGCCAGAGCACTGGAAAAGGAGACGCACAGGGTAGGGGGAACACCAAGTCCAGAAGCAGCTCCCAGTCATGATGGCTCTCGGATTCTCCACAAAGATTCCAGAGACGCAGCACAGAAGGAAGCTTCCCAACACAGGGTGCCGGACAGCCAGACATCCGCCCAGAGACTGCCACACACAAGCGAAACACAACTTCACACGCTTAAAAAAAGTTAACGTGATTATGTGAAATAATGAAACACTTAGAAGAAAACCTAGAAGAAAATCTTTGGGACCTCAGGCCAGGCAGAGTTCTCAGACATGACTCCAAAACAGCAAGCATGACAAACCGGACTTGCCCAGTCAGGATTTCTGCTGTGACAGGAACCGTACTGAGAGAACGCGTTGTAGACTGAGCAAATGCCCCAGTACACACATCCGCTGACAGACTCGTATTCATAACACGCAAGGTTTCTTGCTTTTGTTTTTGTCTTTTTGAGACAGGGCTTCACTATGCAGTCCAGGCTGGCCTCAAACTCGGGATGATTCTCCTGCCTCAGCCTCCCAAGTGTTGGGGTTACAGGTATGCACCGCTGTGCCTGGCTCATATAAGGATTCTTAAACTTAAGAGTAAGAACATAATCCAATTTAAACATGAACAAAAGACTTGAACAGACCCTGCACCAAAAGAGCTACACAGCTGGCAGATGAGGAAGTGAAGATACTTGTGGCCACCGCCAAAGCCGCAGCAGTCTAGGCCTTGTGGTCAAGCAGCACCGGCCAGGTGGACGAGAGGAGGCGCGGGCGGGGTCACCTGCGCAGAGTGACAGCCGTCCCGAGGGGCGCCACTGATGCGCTTCCAAGAAGTGGCATTTCCACGCTGTGGCTTCAGACAGAAGCGCGCTCTGCAGCTGGCTGATCTGAGCTCCAGCCAACAGGACACAGGCAGCGAGTGGACGCGAGCCGGCGCTGAACGAGGCGTGGCCCCCGCGGGCTCACCACGGCTTCCTTTCAAAAGTGCTCTTTATTTTGAAGCACTCTCATCTATTAGCCTTTCTGGCCCTAACTCAGGGGCCGGCAAGCCTCCTGCACAGATTTGAAGAGTGAATACTTTCAAATTCGCAGGCTGCAAAGCCCCAGTTGCATAATGACCTCGTCCCTGGAGCAGAGCGGCGCCCACACTCGGGCGGGGCGGGCACGGCACCAGCTCCTCACCCTGAGCTCCACGGCCGCAAGCTCTGCACAGGCCGGTCTCGGGGGCGCCCCCCCAACCTAACCCTGCGGGTCCTGCGGCAGAGCCCGAGGGACGCAGCAGCACAGCGCGGCTGTGCGAGGTCCTGCCCGCCGTACGCGCCCCTCCCCAGGGGCAGCCTTCCCTGCCCGCAGTGACAGCAGCACCAGCTTCCCAGGGCCCCCGCCCACCGCGCTGGCCGCAGCTGACCAAGGGACATCGCGGGGGGCGGGGCCTGCCTCTGGCCTGCAGCCCACCCACGGCTGGACGCTGTGCTGCCGCGATACCACAGCGGGCTGGAAGGAACACGCTTTATTCATCTACGTCTCTAACACTAGACACTAAAATCTGGCTCAACTGTGCCATCTATTTACAGAGCGCTGCCTGCGGCCACTATTCCCAGTCCCCAGAGCCCGGCCCTGAGCGGGCATGGGCCCGAGCGCGGCAGGACGGCGGCCAGGCGGAGGGCAGCAGCACGGTGCACAGACACAGCGTGAGGCAGGCGGCCGCGGGCTCAGAACTTCTTCAGGCCGAGGGCCAGGCCGCCGGGGAGCCGCGCGCCCTGCAGCGGCGGGGAGTTCCAGACGGCGGAGCTGGTGCGCTTGTGGTAGCGGGGCTTGCTCTTCCGGAAGATGTCCTCCAGGTCCAGCGGAAGGATGGTCCCGAAGAGCTCGGCGAGGTTCGGGGGGTGGTAGTACTGGTGCACGATGGCCTGGCTGAGCTGGCCGCCTGCGGGGACGCGGTGGGATCACTGTCCCGGGCCTCCCCAGCTTCCCTGCCCCGGGCCTCTGCACCCCTGTGGGCCGCCAGCCCCTGCTCGCCACACTCCCCAAGAGCTCATGGAGCTGGGCTTCCGGCTGAACCTGGGGCCTCCTCTGGTCATGCAGCCCTGCTGGCTGTCACCTCCAGTGACTTCACACGAAAGAGACTAAGGTCCCCGAGACTGGGGTTCAGAGGTGAAGCTCAGATGTGAGCTGTCCTCCGGGGCACTGGCCCATGCTGGCGGGCGTCGGCAGCCTGCCCTGTCCCCAGCAAGGTGCCTGCGCGTGCCCCCATAACCCGCTGCAGCCACAGACGGCGGCGCTCGCCCTGGCCGCCCCGAGCCCCCCGCTCCGAGCACTCTGCCTGCACGCGGCTCCGCCCATGGCCCCACCAGCCCAGGACACCCAGCTCGGGCCGCAGGCGTGGCCGGGCCGCAGGAGGCTCCCTCCTTGCTTGCAGGTCTGGTCCCCTGGTGAGTGGAGAGGCCGCCCTGCGCTCGCCAGCGATGCCTGGAGCCTCCAGCCCCGGGCAGGGCAGCGCACACAGCTGTCGCGGCCAGCCCACCACTTCCAGGGCCAGGAGGGTGATGCGGGCGGGGACCCACTCACCTCTGGCCCAGGCCGGGATGGGCTTGCGCGGATGGGCCTCGTCGTCTGTGGAGTCGTCGCTGTTCAGGTCCATCCCGTAGTTACAGTAATTGTCCGGGTTGATCTTGGGGGGGCGCCTGTGCCCCTGTGGAGTCATCTGATAGGAGTTACAGGCCGGGGACTGGGAAAAATCAACAGGTGTCAGCTCCCTCCCCGCACCCCGCAGGACACTGCCAGGGATGCGGGGTGCAAGTCACAGGCCCTCAAGGTGTCGAGGTCACTTTTGTTGTTATGATGTCAGACTGTACGCTGCTGTCACCCCCAGGCCAGTGCCGATGCCGTGCCAGGGAGTCGGGAGCTGGACGCACGATGGCCTCCAGAGCAACACGCAACCCAGCCACCGCGAGCAACCCACCACGGAGCTCGGGTCCGGCAGCGCGGCAGGGAGACTCCGACCGCGTTGCCAGGCAGCAGTCAGACCACAGAACGGTTCCCCGGGACCCAGCCACCCCGCTAACGAAGCAGAGGTGTGGACAGCACGCTGAAGTGGACACCCCGCTGCCCACATGATGGTCACAGACGCGAGAAACCGCTGCGCTCGGTGAGCTCAAGAGTGGTTAAAAGCTGAGTGGTTTCTGAATAAATTTTACTTTAAGAACAGGAAAGAACCAGTGCGGCGAGGGGAGGCGCCCGGCCTGTCCTCCAGTGCCGCAGCCCGGCGCCCTCACCTGCACGTCCACGGTCACGTTCAGGGCCTCCCTGGCGCCCGCCGCCTCCCTGGCTGCCTTGGCCTGCTCCTCCTGCAGCCGCTGCTCGGCCAGACGCTGCGCCTCCTCCTGGGGCCCGGGGACAACGGCGCCATGTGCGGACCTCCCCGGGCCCAGTCCCCCAGCCCCATCGCCGCCCGAGGGCGAGGCGGCCCGGCCCTACCTTCTTCTTCTCCTCCAGCTCCCGCTGCAGCCGCAGGGCCTTCTCCCGTTCCTGCAGCTCCCTGAGGACCCGACCAGAGCCGTCAGCCAGCAGGTGGTGCCCCGTCCCCGTCCCCACCCTGCCAGGGCAGCCAGGCCTGGAGGGCCCTGGGGACACCAGCTTAGAGCCCACAGCGCACGCCCGCCTGAGGCCCGGCCCCCTGGGTCCCCCCACGCTGCAGTGGAGGCCGCTGGTCAGCTTCCGCCAGCCGTCACTAGACCCACGGGAGGTGACCGTATCGGGGTCGCAGACCTCCACCCTCAAGGGTACCTGCAGGGGCAGGCCCCGTCCCCATGCGTGCGCCCCGTCCAGGGGCCTCTGGCTGTGAACCAAGGCTGGCCGGGAGCCGCCCGTCCGCCTGGCCTCACCTCTCGGCCTGCAGTCGCTCCTGCTCCCGCCGCCGCTCCTGCTCACGCTGCTCCGCCAGGCGCCGCGCCTCGGCCGCCCTGCGCAGCCGCTCCTGCTCCTCCTCCCTCCTCCGCTGCCGCTCCTCCTCCTCCTGGGCCGGGACGGGGCGGGGTCAGGTGCGCTGGAGGGACCAGCCGCGGGGAGGGGGCCCAGCCGCGGGGTGGGGACCGCGTGGGCCCCACGGCCAGCTGCAAAGACTGGGGCTGGCTCGGGGTTTCGGGGCTCACTCACGCCGCGCACCCAGCAGGGCCAGGCCTGGAGCAAACCCGGGCTCAGCAGGGAGGGACGGAACCGCCTGCAGAACCAGGCAACGGAACCTGCCCCCTGCAGCGGAAGACAGGCGCCCCGGAGAGGCACCCCGCTCCACTGGGCAGACACGAGGGACACACGGCACCTGCGACCGGAGTCACAGAGACACAGGCCACGTGCCCGGCCTGAGACGGCACCGCTGATGGACGGCAGGGTGGAGAGGGGCGGTCCGGGCCCAGATACACACGGCCTCCCCTTCTCATTGCTGCTGTCGCAGAAGGGGCTGGGCCGCGCACGGTGCCGCCCTAGCACAGGCAGCTGCCGAACCTCCACGGGGTGGCGGGGCCCACCCGGCAGGGCGACCCACGCACCTGCTGCAGCCAGCGGAGCCTGCGCGCCTCCTCCTCCTGCCGCCTGCGCGCCTCCGCCTCCTCCATTTTCTTGGCCATCGCCTTCTTCTTAGCCTTCTCCTCCGCCTGCCGCTCCTCCTTGGCCTGCAGAGCCGTGCACACGTGGTCACGGAGCAGCCCCGCTCGGCCTGCACCCACGCCCGGGCCCCACGGGCCCCCGCAGCCCGGCCTCGGCCCCGCAGCCCGGCCGCACCTTCTCCGTCTTCTCCTCCAGCTGCGCCAGCTTCTGCTCCATCTGCTTCTTCTTCTCCTCCTTCATCTGCTCCACCCGCTCTCGCGCCTGCAGTACCTTGCGGTGGCGCTCCTCCCGCTTCCTGCAGGTGTGGCTGTCAGTCGGGGGCGGGGTCGGGGACGGGGGCGGGGGCGGGGGCGGGGGCGGGGCCGCTCACAGCTTCTCCTCCTCCCGGCGCCTCCGCTTCTCCTCCTCCACCTTCTGCTTGCGCAGCTGCTCGGCCTCCTCCTTCCGCCGCAGGCTCTCCAGGCGCTGCCGCTCCTTCTCCTGGACAGAGCGGACAGGCCCTGACCTCGCAGGCCCCCGGCCGGGCCAAGCCCCGCACACACACGCATGCACGCACGCACACACGCCCCAGGCAGCACGGGAGCCGGGCTCCCAGCCCCGCGAGGTGCAGAGTAGACGGGGGAGGGCAGAGGGTCGCGGGCGCCGGGCAAGCAGGCAGACAGGGACCGTGGCCTCCCCTCCCCCATGCTCCCCGCAACCTGGCCACGCCGATAACCAGGTAGTGGCGGCTCCCGGGCAGACCCAGAAAGCCCGAGTGCGGCCACAGTGGCAGGCAGCTGGACCCAGCCTCCAGACACCTCCTCGGTCCGCCACCCCCTGCTCCTGGCCATCCTCACCTCTTCCTCCCCGCCTGGCCCTGCGTCCCACCTGGGGGACAGAAAAGGAGAGCCCCAAAGAACCAGAAAGCCCAGGGGTGGTGGGAGAGGGTATGGGGGGCTCCCTGTGAGCCCCGGGCTCTGCCCCACACTCGGAGCACTAGACAGACGCCTCCGGCCCAGGCTGTGACGGCGCCATCGGGGCAGGGCCTCGCACCCTGCCAAGGATCTGGAGGCAGAGCTGAAGCTGGGTCACTGCCGCCCAGTGCAACGAACAAGACCCCGACACTGCGCCAGAGGAAACCAGGCCCAGCGCAACACCGAGATCGCCAGAGGTGGGCTCCCCAGTCACTCTGCACGCAAAGGACCGAAACCCTCAACTTGCAAGGGAAAGACAGGGAACAGCATCGCAGAGGCCGCCAGAACCCTCAGAGGACTCAGAGTAGCGACTGCAGAGACGCCTCCCCAAGCCTGCGCGACCACACCGGGGACAGCGGGAGACACGGGAGAACCTCAACAAAGACACAGACGTGACCAGCCAGATAGGAACCTTCCAGAAAAGCACACATCAGAACCAGCAGCGATGCCCAAGGGCACGGTGGACAGAGCCGATGATGACGGAGTCCCGCGGATAAGAGAAGAAACCGTGACGGGAGGTCCCAGCGCCCTGGAGTCGGGCGCCGGCACCGAGCTCCCCGTCTTCTCGTCAGCACCCCCGAGAGGAAGGAGAGGAAGACGATGGATGCTCAGACAGCTGGAGGGAAGAAGCCTGGTAAGGCCAAGTTCAGGGACAGACAGGACCCCAGATTCGAGGTCAGCGAGCCACAGATGGACTGAGGCCCAGGGGAGCCACGCCAGGAGCCTGAGACAAGGGCACACCGCCAGCCGCGGCCAGGAGAGGGGGCCGAGTCACCCAGCGGGGACGACACGGACGGGGACTGCACGTGCGCAAGAAAAGCTAGGCCCGAGCTTGTCCTCCAGGAGGGAGGGTGAAGCAGGCGTCCTCGGGTGAGGGAAACGGGGAGCCCATCACCCAGTCCTAAGAGCCGGGAACGGGGCGCCAACCGGGCACCAAAGGGCACCTAACTACAGGGAGGGCCAGCGTGGCGCGGAGACTGCGGGCGGAGCATGTTTCCCAGCCAAGCACCCTGAACACGCAGTGGCGGGAAGCAGGACGCGTGCGGTGTGCTGGGGTGACGAGGCGGGTGCAGCGGGCAGATGACCCCATGCACCCGGGGAGGGCCCAAGACCACCAGCACGCACGCGCAGAGCGGGCCTCGGCAGTCCTGCCCCACGATACAGCCTGGCCCCCAGCCGGGGAGCAGCAGTGCCCGGGGGAGCAGCACTGGTCACCCCCGCAGGTGCCTGGTGCTCCCCATATCCCCGCGATGCGAGTGCTCCCAGGAACGGGGGTTAGCAGGTGGGGCGACAGGTTAGGGAGGAGGAGGAAGAGGAGGAGGAGGAGAAGGAGGAGCAGGCTCTACTCACGACAAAGCTGTACTGTGGAGAGGAGACAGAGGCCTGGAGTCAAGGCCAGGCGGACGGCCCGGAGCAGCCCCTCCTCACCCCGGCCCGGCCCCGGCCCCACAAGGCAGTGGCCTGTGCTCCCACCCTGGGTCTGCAGCACCGGGAGGGCCTTGGGGCCACAGCCCAGGTCCCCGGCATCAAGGGAGCCCAGGGCCAGGCCCACGCCACCCGCACAGCCTGGGGAGCCCCTCACCTTGGGGTCCACGCGCAGCGGGGTGTTGCGCTTGATGAAGGACTTCATGACGGTGCCGCGGGGCGCAGAGCTGGGCGTCATGAGCAGCTGGTTCCTCTGCACCGTGTGCAGGAAGGTCCGCAGCGGCCGCACCACCTGCCGGGGCCACGGACTGGTCAGCGCGGACAGCAGGGCGGACGGCGCAGGAGCAGGGCCGGGCAGCGGGCCCGCTCACCTTGCTGGCCGGGCAGGGCGGGGAGGGCGTCCTGTTCCTGGGCGGCTGCGGCTCCTCGTCGGCCAGGGAGGGCTCCTCGTCCGGCTCGCTCATTGCCCGCTTGTAGCTGCGCTTCCTCCTGTGCGGAGGGGGCGGGGGGCAGAGGTCACGAGCCCAGGAGGGACGGCAGAGCCGGGGCTGGCTCTGGGCCCCCACTGCCCACTCCGAGGAAGGGAGGCGACCAGGTGGCAGAGTCGGGACAGGGCGGGACGCGGCTTGGCCTCGCAGCCGGGGCCCAGGTCGCACCTGACGCTCTGCGGGGGCTCTCGGTGTCCCTCGGCTTCGTCGGCCATAGCCCCTGCGGAGACGGCGGCGGCGGTGAGGCTCGAGAAGCACAGCAGCGGCCTCGTGGGTCCCTCGCCCTGTGCCTGGTGTGGTGGCGGGGCGGCAGGAGGGTCCCCGCGGAGCCGGCCCAGGTGCGCCCAGCACAGGGGGCAGAGAGCTTCGCACACAGCCACCAAACCCCACACCACAGGGTCAGAGCTGTTCCCCCACGGCAGGCCGGGGACAGGGCCAGGACTCCCCTGCCCTCCCCGCACACAGCCCAGGCCAGGGCGCAGGGCAGGGCGGGGGCTGGGACCCCCCAGGCCTTCCCGACCCCCAGTAGCCACGGGGGGCCAGCCTGGCACCTGACGTCCACAGAGAAGCCAGGCCCTGCCCCAGCCACCAGGAAGCCCACGGTGCCCGCAGCAGCTGCAGCCCTGGCCCCAGGGCGCAGCCAGCCCGTGTTTGGCAGGGCAAGGACCCACCTTGCTGGCCTTCGGGGGGCCTCTCCTGGCCACCGGGAACGGGCTGTGTGTCAGGCGTGGGGATGGCCACCTCGGTGGCACCGTGGGGCAACAAGGTGTCCTCACTGCTCCCGGGGACCTGGGAGAGGAGCCGTGGTGTGGGGCTCGGCCGGGCCGGGGCGCCCTGGCTGGGGTGCAGTGCGGAAGTCCTGGCCCTGTCTCTCCCCGGCTGCCTCACCTCAGGTTTAGCTGCCACCGCCGCCGCCGAGGGCTCCGCCTCCCTGCCAGGCTCCTCCTGCTTGGGGCTGGAAGCACAGCGGGCACTGTGGGGGCTGCGCGGCCTGGGCCCCGCTCCCCGGCCTCTGCCCCAGCTGCCCTCCAGTCCCAGGCTGTCTGCACGCAGTAAGGGCTGCTCGCCCCGTGTGCCCGGAGGAGGTTTCCGGGACAGTGGGGGTGCTCTCGGGGACAGTCTCGGTGGCTCCCCCCATTTCTCCTCCTTGCGGCCTGCCCATCATGGGTTGGGTCTGCTTGCTGCTGCCACAGGGCCATGTTTGGGGCCACGGACCCTGAACTGAACCCTCCAATACCATGAGCCAGCATAACCCCTTCCCCTCCCGAGGGGATTTATCTCGGGCACCTGGTACGGTACCAAGCGGCCCAGCAGGGCCCGGCCCCAGCTGCACCTGGCTTCCCAGTCCCAGGTAAGCCCCCCCAAGACCACGTCACCCCACTTCTGCAACCCAGAGCAAGAGTAGGGAGAGAGGGCTACTTCAGTAACGGCAGCAGGCGGCCTCCAGGAAAGGAGCCGGCACCGGGTCCCACGCAGGGACACCCCAGCCCCGGCTGCCCTCCACCCTGATGGGAGGCTACTCGGCCTCATCCGCACCCACAGAGCCCACCCCCAAGTGCTGCCTGGCTGGACGGGGCAGGCTGAGGGCACCCAACGGGGAAGGAGAGGCTCCCATGCAGCCGCACCCTGACTCCCTGTCCCGCCTGGCCCAGCCCTGGACAAACTCACCCAACTCTCTGGGGCACCTCGACGTTCAGGAGCCTCTCCAGGTAACTGTGACCTGAGGGGAGCAGGGCAGAAGACGCCGTCAGAAACTGTGCAGGACCCTGCCCTGGAGGCCCAGGAGTCAGCATCCACAGGGGCAGATGGAGGGCGGGGCAGCCCCAGGAAGGCACGTGTGACCCAGCCCCGCGCCCCGCGCCCAGCAGAGCCCAGCGCTAGCCACTCAGTCCCACGACAAACAGCGCCGACCAAGCTCTGGACCCAGACCAGGCCTGGGAGCTGACAGCGCCCAGCACCGGCAGAGCCACAAGCTGGCTTCGGGCAACCACAGGACCTGTGACTCGTGCGGCGCCAGCGAAGGGCGGAGGGTCTGCAGCGCCCCCGACGCGGGAACCCGTGCTGGGGGAGGATTGGATGGGAGGCGCAGGGGTCCAGACAGCAGAGGAGGAGCGGAGAGGGAGGCAGCGGGGGCCGTGGGTCTGAGCGCGCCCCAGGCCCTCAGGAGTCCCGAGCCAGCCGCTCCGGGGTGGCCGCTCCCACCAGGCCAGCAGGCCGGAAGCACGGCGGACTCGCTCACCTGTCCCGCACACTCACGCAGGACCCCGCCCGGGGAAGTGCGTCTCCCTGACCCTGCGCCACCCGCTGAAGACACGCGAGGCCCCGGCTGGAGGCCCCCTGGGCGCCGCTCCGCACATATCACCTCTCACGCCGCCTGCGGCCTCAGACTCTGAGGTCAGCGTGTCCAAGGTTTGGGAGGGGCGGGCCTCGCCATGGGAGAGGGCTCTGAGGGGACCGGGGCCCCTCACCCCACTTCTCCTTCCCTTTCTCAGCACACTCCCACCGTGCGGTGCTGCCCGCCTCGGCGCCCAGAGCAATGAACTGACACCCCCAGAACTGGGAGCCCAAGGACCTTTCCTCCCGCTGAGGGGATCAGCTCTGGTCTCGCATCACAGCAACAGCAAACTACCGCCCGGCTCAATCTAGGGTATCCGGAGGGCGTCCTTAAGAATGAAGGAACCTGCCCCTTAAAACTACACATTTGATGAGAATAACTTAAAAAACAAACCAAAAGGGTCAAAAGTAGAATTTTGAAGAACATACACTCGTCATCAGAAGCATCGGTCTCCTGACACCTAAAGACGTCTCTAACAGCATAGGAAAACAACCGTGCTCACCCAGTGTGGCCCGGGCTCGCCGGGGGAGTGGACTGTACTCTCGCGGCCTCGGATCCCGGCAGGCCCTCCGGACAGTCAGCCCCACACCGGTGCGCCGCAGAGGACGCGCACAGCTCCAGGAGAGGCTGTGTGACACCCCCACCGTGGTCCGGCTCTGCTGAGCCAGCCCCGCCCCCTGCAGCCCCAGGCCCGCCGCAGAGCAGACACCAAGTCCGCCGTCTCCTGTGCTTCTGCTCTGGAGGTGCCTTCTCCGTTACAAACAGCTGAGCCACAGAGACAAGGCTGGGGGCCAGGGGACCCAGGGCTGCGGGCGCGAGCGGGGACAGGCAAGAAGCCAGGACAGCAAGCACCAGGGGCAAGAATGCGGCAGGAAGCGGGCAGTCTCTGCCCAGGCTCTGGCTCCTCGCACCTCCCCGCCTCTCGCCCACACCCTGGTGGGGACAGGGATGGGAGGAGGCCGCATGACCTCCGCCAGCACAGGCACGAGCAGGGCCCCCGGCTCGCACGCAGCCCCAGAGTAGGTGCGGCAGGGCGGTCTCCCCCAGTGCAGGGCGCGGAGGCCAGCAAGAGCGGCCGGTCCCTGCGCCTCCAAATCCAGGATTTGGACCTCGCCCCCTGCCGTCCTGAGTCACACAGGCATGGCCGCCTGCCGACTGCCCACCAACTGAGAGGCCCTGCACTCGACGGCTGAGGCAGGAGGGCTACAAGTTCAAGCCCAGCCCAGGCAATTTAGCAACTCGCTATACCTCATCTCAAATGGGGGCGTGTGGGGTGCGGCTTGGTTGTGAAGGCCTGGGGGCTGCACCCTGGAGAACCCCCTCCCCAGCACCAGGCTGGGCCTGAGGAAACAGCCACAGCAGCCTCGGCCTTCTGAAAACCCAAAGTGGACACTGTTCCAGGCTGCTACCCACAGCCCGTGGCGCACCCCAGGCCACGCGACCCAGCAGGCGGGGAGGGAGTGGGCACGGCGAGGGGTCTGGAGCCCTCAAGCACCTGCCGTCCTGGACGACACCGAGTGGGGCTCGGGCCCTGGCCCCAGCCAGCCCCCACCCCGGCGCCCACTCTGTAAGAGGGAGTCCCAGCACACGGATGGAGCAGCCACGCAGCAACTAACACGGCCCTTGTGTCTGTTTCAAGAATGTCACGGCGCCAGGCCAATGCATCCACGCAACCCCGGCCCCCACCAGCCCTCCGCGGCGCCTGCAGTGCACAGCAGCAGACCCTGCCCTGCGGCCGCCCAGCCCACACCTGTCCCTCCCGCCGCTCTAACACTGCTGCCCGGCCTCGGCTCTGCACAGCAGGCGGGTGTGCCACCCTGACTCCCTGGGCGGGGCGGGGTCACCCGCTCCCCGCTCCCTATCACGCTCCTGTCTGCCTTAACTGGGCCAAGCTCCCTGACCGGACGCAGCACACAGCCAGGCAGAGTTGGGGTGCACAGCTCAGGGAAGGGAGAACCCCAGCTTCCCCAGGCGCAGCGGGCCAAGCTCTCCGGGCCTTGCTTTTCCATACGCCGCACCTTTATCGCCCAGCATGGTGGCCACTGGCTCCTCGGTCACGCGGGCCACGCCTCGGGGACACAGCTGCTGTGCGGGACAGCACAGCTGGGATTGCTGGCTCACCCGCCAGCCCCCGGAGCCCCAGGGCCCCGCTGCCCCGCCCGGCCCTACTCACAGATGATGCGGCTGGAGGCGGCGGGCTCTGCGGCTGTGTCCTTAGCCATCCTCCTGCTTGACCTGCGGCTGGCGCCTTCCTGCCTGGCCACCCGGGAGTGCTTCTCGGCCAGCGTGTCTTGGGGGTCCGGGGCAATCAGGCTGCGTCGCACGGGCCGGCAGCCCGCAGGCGGGGAGCGGTTGTCCGGCTGGATGGGAACCAGCACCCGCTCCCGCCATGGAGAGTCTGGAGTCCCGGGTGAGTCCTTGGGGCCTGGGGAGGCCCGAGCGATCTTGAGCTTGCAGGCGGACCGCACGGGGCCTGCGCCCTGGCTCCTGGGCCCCTGTGGGGTGGTCACCAGGGTACTCGCCGCAGCGCACTCTGGCCGCCCAGCCTCTGGCCTCTTGGGTGTTGATTCCTCAACCAAGGTCGGGATGCCCTGCGCAGCTGCAGCCGGGGCTGGAGCCGGGGCCAGCGCGGGAGCCGAGGCGGCCATGAGCTGGGCAAGCTGCTGGTCGGCACAGTGACGCTCCCCAGCGTCGATCTCCACCACCAGCTTCCTGCTGTGGTCCGTGGGGGACCCCAGGGTGGGCGAGGGCGCTGCTGATGCCCTGGAGGCGGCAGCGGCAGCAGCAGCAGCTGCACGGGTCACCCTCCGCAGCACGGGGGAGCCCTGTGGCCCGAACGCTGTGGCCAGCTTCTCCACCCTGTCCCGGCAGCGCAGGGGCTGGGAGCTCAGCCGGGAGCTCCGCCGGCCGCTCCGGATCTTTCTGCGGGACGACCTGTGAGGCAGGAGGGCAGCGGCTGAGAGCCTGCAGGGGAGGGAGCACCCCAAAGTCGAGCTGGGGCACAGTGACTGCCCCAGGAGCCACCAGCCTGATGGATGGGAATCGGCGGGCCCAGAGGCAGAGGAGCGGGGTTCCGGGGCGAGCTCTGCCACCTCCTGCGGAGAGGCCCCAGAGCCCGGCTCTCGAGGTCAAGCCCCAGGAAGACAGAAGCCACGTGGACCGCCCACTGCCCGAGCCCGCCACACCCCCAGCACCTGCGCAAACCTCACGCCTGTTCTCAGGCCACCTGCAACCCAGATCCGAGCGGGCAGCAGCGCCCGCCCCACTTTGTCGGGGGAGGAAACAGGTCCCGCCCGGGGCGGGAACTTAACCCAGGGACACACGGCTGTCGAGAGCCGGGGCTGGGGTCCACACCAAAGACCACGCAACTCTACACCCAGCGTCTGTGCTCCAGGGTCCCACGGTGGCCACCGTTCCCAAGGGGATGCACGGAGCCCAGCAGCAGGGCGGGCACCAGCCCCCTCTTCAGTAATGCCCACCTAACAGAAGGTCGGCTTCTGTCTGCTTTCCTAGGCTTGAAGTCTTTCCTTCCTCCAGGCCCAGGCCCTCCCCCAGTGCACTCACATGGGGCACTGCGTGACCCACGCTTCCTGGCCCAAACTCCCAGAGAGACCCCGCCCCACCTCTTCCGGATGGGGTCTCTGTTTTCATCCTGGACGGAAGACACGCGTCTCTTCCTGCGGCGATTCTTCTGAGAAGGGGTTTTGGGCATCAGCTCCGGCTCTTTGCTGAATTCCCTGTGTGGCAGGAGAAGGGTGGGGTATGAGGCTCCCAGGAAGGCCAGCCCCACCCCCCTGCAGGTCCTGGCCCAGCACCCGGCTTTTTCCCGGGGACACAGCCAGGCCAGGCTGGGTCAGGCAGCGAGGATGCCACAGCCCCTGAAGCCCCGTCGGCCATAAGGAGCCCTGCGAGGACTCAGCCTCCTGCCCCCCACCCCACAGGAGGCTGGCCCGGCCCCTGGGGCCGGCGGGAGGGAACCCTGGCGCCCGGCTCACTTGGTGAACATGCGCTCGGCCTCCTCCTGGATCTCCCTGAGCCACACCAGGTCCTTGTTGTCCATGTTGCACACGAAGTCCATGAGCTTCTGGTCGCACAGCTCCAGCAGGTGGACGGGCCCCGGGGCAGTCGTCCCCATGGTGGCTCTGTCTAATGGTGGCAGGGATGAGAGGCGTGGGGCTCAGGGCTGGGTCCCGGGACCTTCTCCGGGGGAAGACCTGCTGGGCCGTAGTGCCCACGGGGCCCTCGCCAGGCACAGAGTCCCAGCCCTGGCCGGCGGCCTTGCGTCTCTCGGGTGGGGGGCCTTCCGCTCACGCCCGCACATGGCACAGCTGTCACTAGAGTCTGCACTGACTCGGGCCCTTCAGGTGGACTCTGCGGGCTTCAGAGGCCGGGCGTAGCCACCTGCTGTCCTGGGCCAGGGAGGACGGCAGCCGCCCGGGCCCCTCACAGCGGGCTCCTGCTTGCACGTGTGGGCAGTCACCCTGTGCTGTGTGCTCGCGAGCCCAAGTGTCTCCCACGAACCAGTGAGCAGGGCATCTGCGCGTCACAGGAGCACGGAGGACAAAAGGGGTCAGAGGAGGCGTGTTCGCCACAGAACCCCACAACCCTCGGAGTGAGGAGCGGACAACCAGTGTCTCACTTCAGCCTTTCACAGAACCCCAGGTGCCTGCACGGCCCCGAGACCTGGCTGGAACCACCTCGGGTGCCCCAGGTGGGCCGTGTGTGTCCCAGCCATAGCGGGGCTCAGCAAGGGTCCTAAAGGGTGAAGGAACGCAGGATGACAGCGGGATGGCTGTCACCCCGACACACTGCTTGCCCTGAGGGGACCCAGGCCCCCGCTGGGACCTGTGCACCCCAAGCCAAGAAGGGGCCACACAGCTCAGCCTGCGCCCCGCACGGCAGGCCCCGGCCGGTGGGGCTGACCACTGACCCCTGATCCGGGTCAGGCTGCCCTGGGCCTGATGTGCCGGCACAGGGGCCTCGTTCTTCAGCCGAGCTCTGCCCCCCACCCGGAACACTCTGTCTCCTGCTCTGCGTGGCTTCGATCCTCGGACCTCAGACCCTCAGGGAGGCCTGACCACCAACCTAAAGTGGCCCGTGTAGGACACAAGACTACTTTTATCTGCCTATATTTCGTTAACTGCTCTAATAACCCTTTATTCTTAGATAGCTCTGTCAATTAGCAGAAAAGGACATCCAAGCTATGCGAAGGCTCACTTCAGAGATAAAAAGGTAACTGCTAAACAAGTCTCCAATCCTGGGAAGCCAAAAGGCTAAAAATAACTACAAAGAAAAACACAGCCAGGGGTGGGGGTGCACACCTGTCACCTCAGCACTTGGGAGGCTGAGGCAGGAGGAGCACTGCGAGTTCAAGGCCAGTCTGAACTACACATAGGGAGACCCTGTCTCAAAAAGCAAAACAAAACAACACAGAGGGGCAAGGGGATGAAAAGGGAAAAGGGCGGGGGGTGACAGGTGTGGCATGAAACAGACGGCCTGGGACAGACTGAATGGGCCCTGGACTCCAGGCCGTGGGAGACGGGAGGAAGGGACTCCCGTGAGTTAGGAGTAAAAACAAAAACACACGGCTTCTCAGCTGGAGTTGCCTGTGGTCGCGCAGACGCCACTCTTGCAAAGGTTTTGGATTGAGCCCTCACTCTCGCCGCCTCTGCAGTGCAGGTCCCCTCCTGGTGGGGGAGGGGTCCTGGACAAGGACATCACTTCTTACACCCCCGGGCCATGACCTCACCCACCCCCCCAGTTCTCTGCAGGGCACTGAGTGAGGCTGTCTGTTCAATGCCGGTCTCTGCCCGCCGAGCCCTGCGCCCCAGAGGTGAGTCCTGGCCTGTCTTGCTCCCCACCGAGAGCCTGCAGCCCCGAGAAGGCCTGGCCCTGCTAAGCGAATGGCCCCTCCCACCAGGTGGCCCTGTGGGCAGCAGCCCCACCGTCACCACACCCAGAGACAGCCAAAGAACCCACTGGGCACAGGCTAGGACAGGTTAGGACAGAGCGACACGCGCCGGCCTCCCCTGGATGCCAAGGGCGGCACTAGCAGGGCAGGGCCGACCAGGCAGAGGCGCAGGCTGCGGGCGAAGGCCAGCTCTGCAGCCTGCTCCCCAGGGCCCGTGCCCCCTGCACCTAGACCTGTCAGCCCGGCAGTGCGCTGGGCCTTAACTCAAGGCCAACAAGGGGAAAACTGTCTTTGCAGAGGAGCTAAAGAGATCAGCAACACCTGGGTGCTTTTCAGTGTCTTTGTGCAAACGGCAAAGCGGGTGAGCGCTTCGCTCACAAATCCCTAAGGAGCATTTGGACTTCTTCCGTAGGGAAGAGTCGCAGAGACCTTAGCCTGGCCCTTGGATAAAAGGTGACCCTAAGGTAGAACAGTGGGGGGGATGGTGGCCCATGCCTGTAATCCCAGATCTCGGGAGGCTGAGGTAGGAGGATCGCTGAGAGTAGGAGCCAGCCTGGGCTACACAGTGAGTTCAAGGCCAGCCTGGGCTACATAGGGAGACCCAGTCTCAAAAGAAAAGCACCAGGCACCAGGAAAGAGCAGTAAAACCGCGGTCTTCAGCCCATGCACAAAGCGAGCTCCTGACAGCCTCCAAGGGAGCGCTTCATCCCCCGCACAAAGACTTCTGCCACACCCTGCACCACTCGGCTCGGCCGCCTTCCCCGCGTCCCCGGCAGTCTCGCGGCTGCAGAAAGTCGCGCACCTCTCCACCCAGGCCAAGCCGTCTGTTGTAGCAGCCGCTTCCCTTCGCTCAGTCCTACACAAGCCAGGGACGGGAGCCCCCTCACTCACTTCTCATCACAGGCCCCAGGACACAGTGTGCAGGCAGGGAAACTGAGGCAAGAAGTCAAAATCACCCCGGACCCTCAGGGGCGGGGCCTGGGTTTAAACCGTGCTTTCGCCCCCGCCCCCAGCTAGCGGCCTCCGGGGCCGGAGCCTCGGAGCAGGCGCCAAGAGTCTCCGGGGACTCCCCCAGCGGCCCGGGTGGGGGGCCGGGTGACGCGGGGCGCAGACCGGGGAGGGTCACGGGCGCTGCCTCAGCCTCCGGAGCGGGCGGGGACACGCGGCTCGGGCGGCGGGGCACGGAAACGCCATCGGGCCCGGCACGCCGGGCACCGGGGACGGGACGCCGGGACCAGCACTCACCCGGCCGCCCGCCGCCTCAGGCTCCTCGGTCGAGTTCGTCGTCTCCGTCCGGCCCCCGCCCGCCAGATCCGCTCGCTCCCGGTCTACGCTCACCGAACCGAGCAGCAACCGGGCGGCACAGCGCGGGCGAAATCTACGATTTTCAAAACTGAGGGCTCAGCCAATTCTCTGCAAGTTTGTGGGGGCGGTTGCAAACCTCGGGACCAATCAGGTGGCGGGAAGCACGCTGGTGAGCATTCATTGGCTTCTCACCCTATCAATCTGCGGGACTAAGAGGCGGGGAAAGGAAGCGTAGACGTTTTAACCCTCCTCGGCTTCCGGAGGTGTACGGGTGGCTCAGTGGTCGAAGTCTCGCCTGCCGCAATCCGAGGAACTCGCAGGCCGGGCAGGCGCGTGACTGCCGGAACTACGTGTCCCAGCATGCCCTGCGCGGGCGCCCGGGCTAAGGCAGGGAGCGCTCTGCCGGCAGGTGGCGGGAGACGCGCTGCGGGGCCTGCGGGTTTCACCGCTGTCTCTGTGACCTGGCCGCTCCCCGAGCGGACGCCTCCACTCCCCCTGCCCCAGCAGGACGCCCCGGGTGCCGTTCAAATGCTGAGCTTTTTGTCTGATAGCCTTGACCCCGGCCGGGTAGGAGTCACTGTGCTCGCTAAACCGACAGCCGCGCGGGAGGAGCTGCGGCTGGGAAACACGACGTGGGCGCCGGCAGGTGTGGGCTGCTGACCGCTGCTCAGAAATACATACAGGCCGGCCTTGAACTCAAGGGGTAGCCGAGGCTGCCTCCAACTCGTGGCGATCCTCCTGTCTCAGCCTCCCGAGAACTGGGATTACAGGTGTGCACCACAATCTTGTTGTCAATACTTTTTTTTTTTTTTTGTACCGGGAATTGAACTCAGGACCTTGTGCTTGCCAGGAGGGTGCTGTGCCGCTGAGCTGTATCCCCGACCCTTTAAGTACATTTTGTTTAATGTACAAAAACATTGGAAGTGGATCCCGGTGATCTCAATAGGCCTCCATAAAAACTATGCATCCATATTTGTATTAATGGTACACTAATTGTCCATTTACATTATTGCTAGAAGAAAACAGGCCTCAGCGTGAAGTTTATTCTCATTTTTCTTTGGTTTTTGGCCTCCACCTCAGAATTGCTCTGTTGGGAGCCCTTTTCTTGTTTTTCAAGCATGCAAACACAGATAACCTACGTAGATTAGTAAGTGGTTGGCAGGCATGGTAACGCAAGCCGGTGATCGCAGCACTGGGGAGGCTGAGGCAGGAGAATCGCCACGAGTTCAAGGCCTACCTAGACTACATAGTGAGTTTAAGGCCTGCTTGAACTACATAGGGAGACCTTGTCTCAAAAAACCTTAAATAAGGGCCAGGTATATAGCTTAGTGGCCTAAGTGCCTGCCTGCCAAGTGTAAGGTCGTGAGTTTGATTCCTGGTGGAAAAAAAAAGCTTAAATAGACATGCAGATTTGGGGATGGCATGGTCACTCAGCCTTTTAAACTCCTGAGATAGAAGCCAAACATTCCATGGTGATAGATGAACCAAAATGGTTTTTAATAAGCAGCCAGCCGGTGGCAGCACTGGGCAGCCAGGTCCTGAGCCATCCCTCTCGGTCCTTCAAGCCCTTGATGTAAGAATTTGTGGCTGTCCAGAGGTCTGGGTTGGGTCTGCTGGAAAGTGGTGTGGAGCAAGCTTGTCTTTAGCAGAGTCTGACCTCTCGTATGCACACGGAACTGGCCCTAGGGCTCCAGAGCTGGGACTATGATGCTGACCACAGCTTTCTTAGGGGTTCCTTTCGATTGCCAGATGTCTGTCTTGTTCTTTGCAGATGGTCAGGTGGTTCCCTCAGGGGCTGGAAGAAATTCAGGATGTAAGTTTACAGAATACAAGTTGTAATCCAAATGAGGTCCCATTCAGAGTTAAGGTACTTCTCAACTTAAAATGTAACTATGAAGTGGAAATAATCAAGATGCATTATATATATATATATATTCCAGTACCCCAAGACAAATATATTTATTATATGTCCCAAACATATAAGAATAAAAATATTTTAAAATGTAAAAACAAAACAAAACAGATGAGGTCCCAGCCCAAGGCGAGACCTTTCCTGAAATGATCCGAGAGAGACCTCCTGGGGCGAAGCTGCACAGCTGTTTGGGGGGTGTCGCCGCTGGGCTCCCCCGGTCACGGATGGGTTTAGCTGTGAGGTAAACGTCAGTGGGGCGCAGCGGACTTGGAAAGGCGCATCTGAAGTTCCTGCCTCTTTGATGGCGGTTCATCTCCTTTTAATCACCGCTTTTGCTTCTGCAGCTCTGCTTCGTGCTGAGTTCCAATGAAAAATTGCCCCATAGGATAGAAACGATATAAAGGTGGCAACGGGACTTTGTTCTGGGCTCTTGGGTGAGCACCAGCCCCCCAAGGATGCTGGTAATAAACTCTGCTTTGGCCTTCTACTCGGGCCTTGTTACTTCTGTCGGCAGGTGGGCGAGGGCAGCCAGTGATCAGCCACATAGCTGCACCGAGGTCTTTGTTTCGTGACTTACCTGTCCCCGACAGGGTGTGTCACCCTGGATCGCCTTTGTCCCTGGGCCACTGACATCTGAGTGCCTGCCCGAGAGCAGCACCATCAGCTCTGGGAAGATCCACGCACAGCCCCGAGGAGCACAGAGGCTGAGGCCCTGCCCGAAGGCAGACCCAGCAGCGTGAAAGCCGGGGAACTTCCTGTCTTCCTGGATATCTGCAGCCAAGACCTGGCTGCTCCGCGAGCTAATCGGGTTCCAAGCATGTAAATGAGATGCGCAGTCCCAACCTGTCTACAAGGTCTTCCCCCGCCCTGCCATCCCTTTCGGTTTTGTTTGGTCTGTTTGTTTTGTTTGATTCTTCTTCTTCTTCTTCTTTTTTTTTTTTTGCAGCACCAGGGATCAAACTCACAACCTCGCGCCTGCCAGACAGGCGCTTAAGCCACTGAGCCAAATTCCTGGCTGTTTGCTTTGTTTGAGACAGGGTCTTGCTATGTAGTCCGGACTGGCCTTGAACTCAGTATTTAGCTCAGTATTTAGCCCAACTGCCTCCCAACTGACTAACTCGTGTGTGAATACTTTGTGAGCAAAATAACAAAAGCATATTTGAAATATTCTTTGGAAAAACAAAGAATTGGAATCAACTGAATAACAAAAGGGTACTTACTACTCGCGCCTCAGACTGCCGCCCCCTGGTGGTGGCCCCCAGCAGCGCAGTGCACACCTTCGTCGGGAGAAGAGAGAGCCGGGGGAGGGGAGCTTGGACACAGGTGCAGTGGCCAGCAGGTCACCGAAGTACCGCAGCAGAGGATGCCCTCACCCCGGCCAGTATACCTCAGCCTGTTAGTTGCACCGGTGCTAGTTCTCAGAAACGGCTGGTCGCTGTGCCACGTATTGTAAGAACCAGTCCCGGGTGACAAGCCATTCTGCCTCTGTGCTTCCTGCTTACTTAGCCCGTGGAAGCCCTCGGCCACCAGAGATCGGGGCCTGACAGTTTGAGGAACGACTGGTTCCGAGTCAGCACCCATCCCACATAAATCTGCCTCTGAATCCTCGGTGTCGGCTCGGAGTTTCTGCTTACCGCCGCTGCATCCGGTGCGCCAGCCGGGAATGCCGACTGCGCTGGTCGCTTGGTCACTGGCCGTGGCCGCTGCAGGTGGAGCAGGCACCTCTCAGGCCCTGATGGGAGGGTGCACCCTCGAGACTGCTTGAGTCCCCTTGGAGATCTAGAGGAGGCTTCTTGGCTTCCCACTGGAGCAGCTCACGTCGGACCCCAAGGGGAGGAGGACAGAGTCTGTCTGTCTGTCTGTCTGCCTGCCTGATTCTGGGCAGAGTCCTGGGGGCACCCCGGTTAGTCCATCTGTCTGTCCTCAGCTGTAGCAGAAGGGGGAGTCCGCATAGCTCTCATTAGTCAGGGCCACCCTCGAGGGAAGGGGGCTGGAATGTTTCGCCCCCGAGTGCCTGCTGAATGAGTGTGTGGCTGAGTGGACCCGACAGCGTAAGCAGTGGGCTGCTCCATCTGCGCACCAGGAGTGGGAAGCACTGGCCATGGTGGGGGGCTGGTGGGGCCCTCACTGGCAGTTCAGTGGTGATCAACCTATGGCATAATGGAGGCCTTGGACCCCCCTTAACTAGGATGCACCTAAATCCCTGTGAGGGGTGTGGCCAGGCAGGCACCTGAATGGTCTCTCTGGAGGGGCACCCACCCTGTGTTGTGCCATCATTCAAGGGTACACAACATACACTGTGGGGAAACAGAACAGGAACTAGTTAAAGCTCACAGTCCCTGACTACAGGAAAAAGGGCTTTTATGGAGTTAAAAATGAAATTGGGGCCAGGGATGTAGCTCAGTGGTGTAAGTGCCTGCCTGGCAAGCATGAGGTCGTGAGTTCAATCCCCGGTACCAAAAAAATAAAATAAAAATGAAATTGAACCACTCCCTGTGTCATGACGAAAATAAAAAGGAAGAAAAGGCCCCTTCTTCCTGAGAATTCTTCCTTCGCATCCTCGTCCACCGCTGCAGTCACTACCAACAACTGTAGCTCCTGACTCATCTGTTTGCAGCCAGCTGAACTGGTTCCAGGCAGCCATTGCCTGCATTTGGCCACAGAGGCCCCTCCAGAGCCTTCTGCTCCCCGTCCTGGTCACATGGTGTCATCTAACACCCCCTGAGATGACTGGTGGCAGTTTCCTCTGAGTTCCTCATTTTGACTGAGGAAAGATTGGACTTTTAGCCCTGAGGAATGGGTTGCCATGGCCTTTCCCAAAGGTCGCCTCACTTAGAAACAACCCAGTTGAGCATTTCTCAAAGTCATCAAAAAGAGGGGCAAAAAGCCCATCAACCACTGTGACCCAGAAACCTGATAAAAAGAAAAGCATCTGATAACCAGGTGTGGTGGCGTGCGCCTTTAATCCCAGCACTTGAGAGGCTGAGGTAGGAGAAGCATTGTAAGTTCAGGGCTGGCTTGGGCTACAACACGAGCGCAAGGCCAGCCTGAGCTACACAGTGCGACCCTGTCTCAAAAAACTAGGGTTGGGAGCTTGGCTCAATGGCTTAAGCCCCTGCCTGGCAGGCGCGAGGTTGTGAGTTTGATCCCCGGTGCCACAAAAAAAAAAAAAAAAAAAGCATTTGATTTCTGTAAGAAAATCCAGTCTGACAGATGACCATACCCTCTGGCTACGTTATAAGGGCTATGGACACAAAAATAAATGTCCCCTCTGTCTTCCAGACACAAAGAAACCTGCCCGTCCAGGGCCACCTCAGCCTGGTCCTCTGCTCGCCCTGTGGGGCCGGGACGGATAGAACAGACTGAGATCTGTCAAATTGGGTCCCTGCAGGCGCTGCAAAGGTCAGGGGCAAACCTGCGACTCTCCTGGTAGAGAACGGAACAGAACTGTCTGCCTTCAAGTCCCCCCTGTCCAAAAGTTACCATCACCAGGGCAACTGGGCCTCCTGCTTCTCACCCCTTCTGCCAGGCACAGACTTGCGGCCTGGGAGGACAGCTCACCACACACGGATTCCTGAATAAGCCAGTCCCTACACCTCTTCTAAAGAGACCTCCTCTTCCAGTTAGAAGCCACCATCTCCTTCGCACCAAGACAGTCAGTCTCCCTCCCTCCCATTTAACCTGCACTTTCAACTCTGACTGTTCCCTGGGGCTAAGCTGACACCCCGTAGGCCTGAGGTGGATACCTGCAATCCGGAAATTTTGCAGCCTGCTGCTGTCAGACGTCACGGGAAGCACAGACAGGATCCGGCCACGCGGCAGTTCAAGGTCCTGGCGGACTCCTCACCCTGCACTCTGCGGTTCCCGACCCGTACATCCCTTCGGGCTGTTACCTGCAGATGCCACTGGTTTACCTGTCTCGGGTTGAGAGAGGCTTTCCTCTGCCTTTCAGCTGCTCCCGTGCGCCCCTTCACCTGGAAAACCCTGAAACAAGACACAGCTCGCTTGGACTCGATTGCCACAAACTCCCACGATTTTCAGGGAGGCTAACAACGGATTTGGGCAAGCCAGCAGCACCTTCTCTCCGGGACAGCCCGTTTGTCTGTCCCATCCAGTCCCCCAAGAAAGAAAAATACGAGGCTTCAAAACTACCAAACGTCCCTGCTGGTTCAGAGGACCGGCTAAGTTGATAGCAGCTAAGGTACATAAAGCAACTAATTGCTTGTATTGTTTGGTTGATTTTGCAGGCCTGGGGCCGGCAGTCTGAGCATCTCTTGGGAGCATGGCAGTATGCAATGTAGCAAATATGGGGGATTCCCTTCTGTCTTGTCTTTGAGGCCCAATGTTGTTCTCGTTGTTTTGCTTTATTCTGATTAATTGTTTTGCTTTATTCAATATTCTGTTTTGATTGGTTTTATTCTGTTTGTTTTTGGTTTATTTTGCTATACCTGATGGAATGGACAACTGTTGTGAAGATAACAAGATATACTATAGTAGCTATTGTTTTCCTAGTGTCCTGCTGTGAAGTTCTGTACCAGTTCTACCTGCTTCGTTCTGCTTGACTTTGTTCTGTTTTGTTGGATTTTACTATCTTTAAAATAAAATTTAAAAGCTACTATGAAGGATTAAAAACTGGTGGTCAACTTAGCACCAGTCAGCTGGTATTGAGTAAAGATGGCCCACCCGAGGAAAGTTACCAGCATAACCAGAGATGTGGAGAAGAAGAGTGAGGCGTTGTGGGTTCTTTCAAGAGTTGCTGTTCGAGCCGCTGGTTCTCCCAGAGATGCGTGTCATGCTGGCTTCCCCAATATGGATTCGGCCATTATCATCGGAGGAGCTCAGGACCTCATCAGTGAGAGTGGCTGTGGTTCACCTTAGGGGAGCCCTGCTCCTCACATTGAGCATCACTTCCTGGCTCTGGAGGGGAAGCTGTGTGCTGGAGAAGCTCGTCACGCTGGGCTTCCTGACCTGTGCTCGACTGTTCTCATGGTTGGGGAAGTGCAGAACCTCCTTGCTACTGAGGATGGCTGTGGTGCTCTTCAGGGCAGCCCCGCTCCTTATTTTGAGTGTGACTTCTCGGCTCCCATGTAGAACCCTCAACCCACTGCACAGCTCCTTTGCCCCGCTGGCATAGACTTTCCAGTTCCACCACTGACCTTTGGCCTTCCGGCACAGAACTGTAAAATAGGCTGGCGTGAGTCCTTATTGTGGGCTCTTAGATTTCCAGTTGGATTTGTGGGAGGCATTGTCATGCATTTTGGGTCTTTAGCTGGACTCCTGCAGGACACTGCTGTGGGATTCAGGCCCTCGGCTAAATATCCTGGGTCTTAGTGTTGTGGACAGATTTTCCTGCACTTTCTTGTGTTTAACTCTGGGTGACTGTTATAAAACAGTATTACAAATCCTGTGTCCTTTATGCAGTTGTTCTCCCTGTAACCCCTGACTACAACAGCTACCAAATGTCTATAGACTGTCAAACTGCTAAAATACACCTCTCCTGCCTGTAAAGCCGGTTTGAGATCCCGGGCTGCCAATGCTGCTGCGATTGCCCTCTGCCTAGGTTGCCTCAGTCTCCTGCCACCCACAGCCTGCAGGTGCCCCAGCCTGGCCCCACGGATGCCTCCTTCTGCCTTTGATTGGCTCCCGCCAGCCAGCCCCTCTTCACGGCTGCCCTGGACTCAGCCTCCCAGAGCTCAGAAACTTGTCGCCTCTGCTGATTCATGACACTTTCAAGCTGCCACTGAAAAGGCACCAAAGCGCGCGATATCTGGCAGAAACTGGTTACGAGAAAGAGATCCCGTACATTTCTTGGAGCTTCTGACTTCTATAGAATCTGGCTCCTCAAGTTCATAAAAAAACAGCAATGCTTACTCAGAGCGTCAGCCCACGGGAGCACCCGGTCGCCTGCCTGTGCAAACTCCTAGATCCGGTCAGTAAGGGCTGCCCCCCCCCCCCGCTTTGCCTTTGCCTTCAAGCTCTAATGGCCGCTGTCCTTCTGATCCAGGAAGCCGACAAGCTCACCTTAGGCCGAGACCTCACCAACACCGAGGCCTCTTGTGTAAAACCCCCCTCTGACTCTCTTGGTGATAAAACCACTCAGTCCCGCCACGTCCCTGCCCACAGACCCGGCCCAGTAGACTGTGATTGCCTGGCACTGTCTGATGACCTGCTCTTGAGCCGATCAGAGGCAAAGTTAACCCCCCGACAGATGCCCAGCACAGCCTGTTTATGGATGGAGGAGACTCTGCTAGGACGGGCTAGCTGTGCTGTGGTCCCCTGGGACAAAGTTATTCTGTCTCTCCTGCTTCTGCTTCCTGCTGCTGCTTGGAAATCCGCCCCCGACGGCACAGAGCCAGACCTGCCCCGTCGTATGTCCTGCGGGCTCAGGCAGCTGCACAGTCATCTGTGTCCCCGCAGCCGGCTCAGGGTTCAGCATCCGTGTCACCGGCCCTGGCGGCCACCCAGCGTGACCTAGTGCCGCCTGCACCTGCTCGGGCTGGCCGGGACGGTGAGCGTTTGTGCAGTCCTGTTCCAGTCAGGGCTCACTACAGAAGCGGGTGTAACACAGAATACACAAGTGTATAAGGAATCACAGGATTGGCTTACGATGGTCAGCGCAGGATCCAGTGAGAAAGTGTGCAGGGGGTCTGCACGCTGGGGGCTGAAGGGCCCAGCCCAGGGGCTGGAGCTCACTGCAGTGTGCTGTGCAAGTCCGTATCGGGAGGCCGACGGGTCTGCGACGGAACACTGAAGAATCTACGACAGAAGCTGAAGAGTCCACGACGAAGGCTGAACAGTCTGTGCCAGAAGCCAGGAGACCACGTCCCAGCTGAAGGGAAGCCCGGAGCTCCTCCGGAGAACCGGCAGTCAGTCCCTCCTTGTTCCCTTTCACGGTCCGCAGGCCACGCCCCTCCAGTGGGTGCAGCACCCACACCGTCTCCATGCCCTCTTCGGCCGGGCTGTAAGGCCCTGGCCCTTGCCAATCTCTTAGTTAAACTTCTGACCTTCTCAGGTGGACACAACATATCAACCGTTACAGTCCTGCGGTGAGAATCAACCCTAGATGTGGCCTACCCTTGGTTGTTAGCAACCACAATGGCCTGCGTCTGTAGCAGAGGTAATAAAATAAAAGCTGCGTGCAACATACAGGCCACAAGCTCGAAAAAGTTGAAAAACAAAACAAAACAAAACCTTATAGAAACAGGTTGTAACTAGCTCCACAGAAATTTAGTTAAAGCCGGGCATGGTGGCACACGCCTGTAATCCCAGCACTCGGGAGGCTGAGGCAGGAGGATGGTTGCAAGTTCAAGACCAGCCTGAGTTACTAAGTGAGAATCAAGTCCAGCCTGAACTGCATGGAGAGACCCTGTCTCAAAAAGACAACAACAACAAAAAAGTTTAGTTAAAAGACCAGCTATACCAGTGGACATTCCTGCCCACACATATAACCCAGATGCATATTAACTACCTCTACAAGTTTCAGAAATCCAGCCTTAGATCTGCTGGAAAATCTACCTGGACAGCTCCTCTGGCCTCACCGTGAAGAGACAGCCCACTCAGAGCCCAGCCTGGTCACTCCGGATGCTGACCAGTCCACACGCAGCTAAAGTAGGAGGACGCAGTTCACAGGATTGCTCCATACCTAGTCCCCTTGGTTTCTGCATCTTTTCAGGCCAAGAACAGACCGATCAATCACATGCTTGACCTAGACTCGGTGAGCGTCTGTTATGGTGTGTGTCTGACTTGTAGAGTTGGTGAGTGATTCATTGTCCAGTGCTGGGAGTGTCTTCTGCGTCCACAAACTGTTGCTTCTCTGCCATGTGCCACCCTGCCTTGGAGCCAGCGGAGTATGGACTGAAACCTCCACAAACTGTGAGCTAAGTCAACCTTTCCTCCCCTAACTTCGGGTGTCGAGTATTTTGTCTCAGCAATGAGAGAAAAGTAACCAAGGCAGTGTCCGAGGCACACTGGAGACTCTCCTAGATCAGATCAACTCCCGCACTTCCTTGTCAGGGTCAACTTAGGGAGGAACCCTATAATAGGGGGAGCAAGCCACAGACTCCTGGTGGGAATTTTCGGTCTTGGGACCTTGGCTGGGACCCATCCTAGACCACTGACAGCCCCAGTGTTACTGCTTCTAACTGGGCCTTGTCTCAGAAGATCCCACGTAACACGTCCGGCAAAGATTTTTTTTTGTGGTTGTGAAATTGTTTTGCTTTGGTTTCTTACTTTCCTTTTTGTTTAAAAAAAAAATGTTTTTTGTACCAGGAATCGAACTCAGGACCTTGATGCCCAGCAAAGATTTGCCAGGGAAACTAAAAGAAGGAGACATGTAGCAGAAGATACCCCTCTCAGCCAGTATACTTTTGTTTGTTAGTTCCCCAGCTAACAGTTCCCGTTACAGTTCCTGTTACTTTTGTCTCTTAGGAATGGCGGTCACTGTGACGCATATTGAAGGACCAATTGCAGCGGAACAAGCCGTCCTGCCCTGTACCTCTGCCTGCCTCCCCCTGGCCACCAGAGGTCAGGGCCTGGTATTTTGAGAGTGATCCTGATCCGTGTCCGTAGACATAAATAAATCTGCCTGCAGATCCTGGGTGTCTGCTGTCTGTTTGCTGTGGCGGGACACGCAGGGTGGGTCCAAGAGAATGGGCCCCTTTGGTTCCTGGCGAGGGTGGTGCTTCCCTGCAGACCCCCGGGCGGGTTCAGGAGGCGGAGCCTCACAGCCTGGGACAGGCGTGTCCGGTGTCTGGTGTCCCGTGTCCGGTGTCACACTGGTCTGCTGCCCTGGGAGGGCGGTGTCCCCGCCTCCAAGCAAGGCAGTAGCACAGGTGACATTTCCCCTTGCCTCTGTGTTGGAGGTGCGGCCGTTCACTGGGCGACATCCCAGCCCTTTTAATTTTTTTTGTTTTGAGACAGGGTCTGTCTTAGTCTCCTGCTCATCACTGATGCAATTTCCAACACTCTAGGAGGCTATTTGGCCACTGGCTCCAAGGCAGGACAGCCTGGCCCAGGCAAGGCGTGGCCACAGGAAACAGGAAGAGAGGCGCTGGGGAGGACACACACCCTCCTTCTAAGCAGACCCACCAGCCGTGAGCTCCCTGATCCAGTCACCTGTCCAAGCCCCACCTGTGGGCACAGGAGGTTTGGGGACATCTAGGCATAACCCACACCAGCCTCACAGGAAACTGCTAAATGGCAGCCTGGGGAGTTTGCAGTCCTCTGCTTCGGCTTCCCACAGTGCTGAGATTACAGCAGTGCACTTCTACACCCGGTTCAAGTGACTTTCAATTCCCTCCTGCCTGGCATGGTGGCACATGTCTGTAATCCCACCACTTGAGAGGCTGAGGCAGGAGGATTGCTGTGAGTTTGAGACCACCCTGGGCTCCATAGTGAGTTCAAGGCCAGCCTGAAGTACACAGTGAGACCCTGTCTCAAAAAACAATACAAAAAACGGTCCCTCCAGCTGTTAAGACAAGTTCTTTCAGGCCCGGGAAAATCTAATTTTTATTTCTGGATTGAGAGCCTCGCAGGGCCCACTGGGGGGCAGCAGCTCCCTGCGGTCGCTCTGCTGCCTCGGCTGGAGCAGGCCTTGCGGGCGGAGGGAAGAGGCCTCTCCTCTGGCTTCCCCTGGACAGCCGGCTGCTCTGCGGGACACTCACCAGCGGGGCAGCGAGGAAACGAGCCTTCCGCGGTCTGCACCGGCCTGGGCTCGGCCCTTCTCCTGTGACGGACCCGCTCTTCCCCTGTGCGTGGACCCGGGGGGCCCTGACCGGCCAGGCCGTGGCGTTCGGGCCACAGCGTCCTCCGCGGTGGAGGCCCGTGGGAGGTGGCACGGCTGGACCGTTTTCTTGGCTGTGTAGGGACAGAGTCCCCGGGGGACCTTTGGCCTGGTTCCGACCCCGTGGCCCCGATAACCAGGCCCTCGATTCTGCTCCCCTTCCTCACCCCTCACCTGTTTCTCCCTTCGGGGCCACACAAGTCACACACCCCACCCTCCAGGGAAGGGCCACTCCTTGGTCCCCCGACTCTAAACCTTGAGTGTGACAGAGCCCCGGCTGGCAGAGACGTCGTCACAGGCAGAAGACCGCTGGGCCCGAGGGAGGGGCGCAGTGCACGGGCCACAGGCGCAGCCCCGGAAGGCCGGGCCTGGGACAGGGACGGAGCCGGCCTGTGCCCCCCGAGGGCGGTACTGTAACTGGTGTCTCCTGGTCCGGCAAAGTCTGGAGAGACCTCAGTCACCCGGCGGGGGACCAGCACCTCCCGACTCCTGAAAAGGTCCTTACTCCTCCCGTGGCCCCTGGCCGTGTGCCCCGCTTCCCCGCTGACCGACGCTATCTAAGTGGCTGCGCCTGGATTCTCATCGGTTAGGCAGACTTTTTGTTTGTTTGTTTATTTTGTTTTGGGACAGGGTCTCCATATGCAGTTCAGGCTGGCTTCAAACTCATAGTGATTCTCCTGCCTCAGCCTTCTGAGTGCTGGGATTACAGTTGTGTGCTACTATGCTTGGTAACACTTAAAGCTCTGGGTGTCTGGACTTCAGGATTTCAGAAACCGGTGTAATTTTTTTTCTTTTTGTGCCAAGCATCTGCATTAGATTGATTTTACTGTTTGCAATTTAAGCTATTATGTACCATTCTTGGTATAGTAAAGGGAAAGTTTCCACCAGATCTGGTAGCACACATCTGTAATCTTGGCACTCGGGAGGCTGAGGCAGGAGGATCTCTAGGAGTTCCACCTGGGTTCCAAAGTGAGTTCAAGGCCAGCCTGGAATACACAACAAGATCCTGTTTCAAAGACCCCAAAATAAATAAAGATTTTAACTCAAAAAGTAGAGGGTACACAATCTCAGAACATATCCCAACGATAATAAATTCCTGGGCCTGGCATGGTGGTATTGTTGGGGTACAGTTATAATGTAAAACGTACTTATAAAGTGGCAAACTTACAGGTATTTCACGATCAGTTAGGGGGCTCTGACCAAGCTGCTGCTGAATTCGGCTGACCGTGACGGTGTCCACAGCCCAGCTGCTGGCCTCCGAGGGGCACTGAGTCAGAGGACCTGTCTGTGCCTCAGGGCGCCCTGGGCCGACTCGAGGGCCCCTCCCCAGCTGCCCCTGTGTTGCGGTGATGCCCCTCACTGCCTGGCTCCGCAGGGCCCCCCCCCCGGCTCCCGGGGTGTTTCTGTTGTTTCTAGACCAGCCTGCCGGTCAGTGCGTGACTCAGTGCGTGTAACCGATTACGTGACATTTTGTCACTCGCTTTGTACCTCCCGCTCCTAAGTGCTATGTAAACTCAGTTCTGCCTCAGTTCAGCGCTCTTCTTGCCTTTGTGGAATTATCCCGCAGCAATCGCTGGCGTAAAGATCGAGCGCTGCCTTCTTATCTCCTCGGTGCAGCCTCCCCCAGCTCAGGTTAGCACGGGAGTTTCCCGCAACGGTTCCTGCCTATAATCCCAGCTACTCGGGAGGCTGAGGCGGAACGATGAGGTGCTCAAAGTCAGCCTGGGCAACTTAGCCAGACCCTCAGTCAAAAATAAGAAGGGCGTGGATGCGGCCCGGTGCCGCTGGGATCTGTCCTGGGCCTTCCCGTGGGAGGGAGGGGCAGAGAGAGCGATCTGCTGCCCACGCGCGGTGCCCTCCAGGAGACCACAGGGGCGGGAACATCTCCCTCCCGGCGGGCGGAGAAGGGCGCAGGCGGAAGGGTGAGCCCTTCAGAGCCGGACTCGCATGGGCTCCGGGGGGATTTGGGGCGGCCGCTCTCCAGTTGAGAGAACATTCTTGAGACCTAAAATGTACTAAAAGTAGAACTGGAAAGGAAAAGAGGAAAACTTTCCCTCTCTGAACACAAACCCCCTGGCCCAGGGAGACAGGCAGGACCGAGCCGCAGCGTGGACGGCAGCACAGTGTGGACGGCATCGCAGTGTAGACGGCGCCTGAGAAGCCCTCGCTCGCAGGGTCCGGGCGCAGGGCGGGGCTCCCCGCACAGGGGGTGGGAGGACGAGAGGTGCGCTGGGCTTTATTAAAGACCCACGCTGTGACAGCGCTGACCTCGGACTCCGGCAACGGAGGGGCAAAGGCAGCCAAAGTCAGGCAAGCGGGAGGCAGAAAGGACTGAAGCCCCAGCAGCCCGAGGCAGCCCTGCTTGCCCGAGGATCGCACGCCCCCTTCACTGACCCTGCAGTCTAGCTGCCGGCCCGGGCCCCCACCTCAGTCCACCCTCCAGCAAGGACACGGAGCGGCCGCGTGGCCGGAAGGACCCAAGGTCGGGGTGAAATTCCAGCCAGGCAGCCAGCAGGTTCCGGGCCTGCGTGGGGAGGCCAGAGGCCCCGAGTCACTCTCCCCCGCCTCCTCCCTGCTGGCGCAGGGTAGCTGTCCGCCG
>RJWM01021668.1:0-34837 GCA_004363535.1 Dasyprocta punctata
GATTTGACCCATGTGCCCTATTTGCTAATTCTCAGTTATTAAAGTAAAAATTAACATTTGTAATATTTTAACAGGAACTGTGTAAAGATTAGATTTAAATATGTTCAAATTGCTGAGTTTTAGCAAGAAAGTGACCAAATTTAAATTTAAACAGTTGTAGCTTAACGTTTATTTCAACTCCTAAAAAGACTCTGTGAAGGCTTAAAAATTTCCAAACTGGGTTAATTTCTTCTTGATTGTCTCAAGGATATCATGCCCTCTTAAAGCCACAGTGCATACTGTATTGTTCATTTCATACATGTATTTTCTCTTCAGTTACATATAAACTTCTAGATATCAGGGCTTATTTATCCTTTATCTCTGTTTTAAGACTTGGAATATAATGATTGTTATGGCTTGTATCTAGATATCCCCCCAGTGCCTCTTGGGTCTTAGGTGGGAATTTTTGGAGGTGGCTGAATCCAGGGTTTGTGCTCCTGAGATTACGGGTGTGAGTGCTACCTGCTCACAGTAAGTAGACTTGGTAAGATATAAGGCACAGAAAAAACTTAGTTCATGGTTCTTGGCTTGCTTACTGCCTTGTAACTGCCACTGACTGTTTCTCCTCTGCGATACCCCTCTGCCATGCCACCCTGCCTCGAAAGCAGCCAATTATGTACTGAAATCTCTTCAAACTATTAGACAAAATAAACCTTTCCTCTTTAACACTAGGTGTTGGGTATTTTATCTCAGCACTGAAAAAAAATAACAAAAACAATGTCTGCAGTTTCATATCAAAATATTCCATTTAATTGTAAATAAGTGTAATTAAGCTTTAACATCCATTGAAGAATGTGGAAGAAGAACCACAGATTTAGTGATGCTTTAAATGAATTTTACTTAATTAGTTGCACTATCTAAAATCAGTGGAAATAAGGCAGAATAATTATTTGAGAAGTACTTAGCCAGTTCATAAATAATACTTGGCACAATTGTGGAATATGTAGTTTATAAAGCCCCACAGTTCTTTGGGGATGAATGAGGCCTATTCTCAAAGGCTGACTGTATTTTATTTTATTTTTTTTTTGTCAGATCATCTTTTTATTGAAATATTTTATTGTGCTTCTTAGCTGTCTGGGCACTGCACAGCGCCATTGTTGATGTTATCTATGATGTCATGAGGGTGCCAGGTGTCCACATTGCAGCCCACAGACTGGGCAGTCCCCAGGATTTCTTTAATGGTTCCGGAGAGTTTTCTGGCTAAAAACCGGTGCCGCATCTGTCGGGTGATGTTGACAATCTCATCAAAAGTTATACTTCCACTGTGTTTAATGTTTCTCTGCTTCTTTCTGTCTCTTGGTGGCCCCTTGAGGGCTTTGATAATCAGGGCAGAGGCAGAGGGCACTACCTCAATCCGATCCTGTCTGTTCTGAATGGTCAGCGTTGCTGTGGTACTCAGACCCTTCCAGTCACCAGATGTCTTGGTGATGTCATCACCCACTCCTTTTGGAGATAGACCCAAGGGGCCGATCTCGGGAGCCAGGACAGATGTGGTCCCGACTTCATCACCGGTGCACCTCAGGTACACGACTTTGATCTTGTTGGGGTCGAACTTGGGCGGCATGGTGGAGGCGGCTGGTGTCAGATGAATCCGGATTCGGAATGACAGAAGACAGTGGCGCCTTAGCCGCCTCCTAGCATAAAGTTGAAAGCCAAAGGCTGACTTTAAAAACAGTACTTTCTGCAATTGAAAGGCAGACAAGTGTTTCTATAATGCAATATGCTATAATAGGTTTCTATATAGAGAAAACCTTAAATATACATATATTAAGTATCCAAGGAGAAAAATATTAAAATAAGGCAATATATAAATATAAATGTTTGTAGAATAATAACTATTGAGAATAATAAGAGATACCAAAACCAATATCATGACTTCTGAGAACCAAGTGATATTTGTGTCATTAAAAGAAAAGCAAAGACTTAAAAATTTGGTACTGGGGATTGAACTCATGACTTTGTGCTTGCCAGGCAGGCACTTACACTGCTGAGCTAAATTCCCAGGCCAAAGATTCAAAATTTGATTCAAACAAACAAACAAAACCCATTAAACTGTCAGGAACTGTGTTTAGGAAGTCAAAAAGAGTATAGAAGGAATACCTAACCCAATCTCCCAGTAAAGAAATTAGTTGAATGCAATGTGGACAGAACTGTAGTTATATTCAATAAAATCATATATGTGAACTTAGATTAAGAGAAGTTGGGCATTTTTGATCTGCAGATGTAGCAACTATAAAAAGGGTTCCCTGTGTATGAGGTATAAACTGAGAATGGTTGCTTAAAGATTAAAATAATCTTAATCTATCTGAGATGAAAGTTCTTATTTTAATCCACTAATTCTATTCTAAAAAGTTAGCTTTCAGTACAAAGCTGGTAAGATAGAATCAATATTAATTTGATAAAAATTCATCATGAACTACATTTTTAAGTGTTAGCTGAGGGAATTTAATATTTTACTCTTAAATGTTTAATTTGATATATGTAATTGATATTAAACTTCTGATTTTAAATTTGAAGACAAAAAGGAAAATTATTAAATGAACAAATAATTTTAGTTTTAAAAATTGATTAGTATGTTGCATTGGATTTATACAATTTGATTAAAAACTCATAAATGTCTTGCTTCTTTGGATTAAAGTGTCAGATATGGAAAATACTTGAAAAAGAGAAAAAATATTTAAAATTTATAATTAAGGTTTGGCAAGCTAAGAAATTTTATCCAATTTTATGAGTGGAACTAAACATTGAATGAAATTGAGTGTTTTTACAAAACTTGTAGGAATCTTTGCCTAAAGATATGTAAGTTAGATTATTTTTGGTTAAGAAATGGGTAAATAAAAAACAGTGAGTCATAAATTAAATCTTAAGAAGAATTTAGAAAACTTATGACTAAAAAAAAATCACTATTAATTTCAAACGAAAGGAAATCTACATAGACCTCTATCGTTCAGTAGAAACTCTTACCGGCATCTACCTATAGCAAAATAGTTAAGTCAGTCTTTTTTTTTATTTCTGGAATGCAGAAAGTGATGAAAGTGAGAGCAAGCATTTATGAAATCGTTACTTAGTGCTAAATAGATAAGAAACAAGACTTTATTCAATTTTCCCAACAATATGATGAATTATTGTCATTCTCTTTTCTATCTACAGAAAAGAAACACTTTCAGCTGCTTAAGTATTCTGGTGAAAGTCACACAGCCAGCAGGCGGAAAACTAAAGGAGGAATAAAGCAAGACATCAGGGAAAGGGAACATCTTTAAAAATTTATGCCTGAATCATTCACATTTTTCCCATAAAGTTTTCTGCAAGATATTTAATAGTGAGACATGGACTAAATTTTCAAAAAATTTTCAAAAAAGACTATCTCTTCCCAGAGCATTTAAAATAGAAAGAGTTATAAGTCTGAGTTTCAAAACACTTCTTTAATTTTTAATAATTGTCATTTCAGAAGAAAAGTATGAATTGAGATGTAGAGAAATATCTCTAAAATTTTCAAAAATATTTACATTTTTCATATAATATTTTATAATTCATAAGTTGATTAGAAGTGAATGTCTATATACATCATATATGCGGATGTACAAACACAACACTTGGAAAATACCATAATGCAAAGACGTCTCACAATGACTTGCCAGAGTAAGTAAAGGTCTAAGTTTAATAGTAATGCAATAGCAACATTTACGTTGGCTCACTGTTAGTGAGGCTGTGTTGGTATTGGTTTCATCATTTAAAAGAAGTAATTTGGAGATGTTCAGATCAATTGCAGACAGTTTATCCCAAATGTTTTCCAGTAAATGACCTTTCAATCTAGAAAGAATTTTCAAGTTGTGCTGAAAAAATGAATGTATATCATAGTTCTTCAAAAGTCAGTACTAATAAGGATTATATATCCAAAGTTATTTTTAAAAGAAGATTCCAAATATGAAATCATTAAGTACAAATCTTTGCCCTCCTTTTCTCTTTCATGATGTCACCTCCATACTAAGTATATTATCCAAACATAAACAGAAATAAAGAAATGTTACATTTTCACATATACTTATTAAATATTGCAAATAAACATAAGAAATGATAACCAAATGTTCATCTTAATTCATATATCCACTTAAAAACATATTTTTAAACAGTATACTAAATAAGATACTATGTAGTTTTATAAACAAAGAGAGTATTTAATTCTATGAATTGTTTGGTTTCTCAGAGATAGAATAAGAATTTTCAGGCATGGGGATGCAGCACAAGTGAGGCCTTAAGTTTACTTAAACAGTATTACTTAAAGAAAACAATAATAAAATTTTTTTTTGTCATCCATCAGTTAGTTTGTTGAGTCTCCAAAGTTCCCTACAAATGCACAAGACAAAAAAGTCAGTCATGCTACCGACCCAAATTCATTTGCAATATCAAGAACAAAAGTTCTAAAAAATACTCTTTTACATAGATGTTTACAAAGAAAATTAATGTCTTTTCCAAAGATCAGTTCCACTTAAAAGCTCTCTAAAGAGAGTACTAATGTTGATTTATAGTAACGAAAATTTCTATGGAAACAAATAATCTACATTGCATGAATATTTCTCTTGAAATAAAATGAAGATGGTAAGTTTGACAATGAATATTTTAATAAATCTGAAAAGTGTAAATAAATAGATTTGTACAAATGTATCAAGAATATTATAACTTGTGAATAATTTAGCAATGCAGTTTTTGCTGCCTTTTCATCATGGACCATTGTGAGAAATTTTATGTAGCCTTGACAGTCATGTTTTTAAATAGAAGCTATGCTTGTCATATAATAATGTATTTTGTAAAGGAAGACAAAAATTTTTTAAAAAATCTCTAGAGTATAGCTTAAAATATTTCTATTTCAGGACAAAAATTAAAATTACAAATTAAAAAATATATATAGAGAAAGGGTGGGTTCCATTTTGTTGATGAAGAAAATGGCTCACAAAAGTTGAGATATATTTCAATAAATAAATACAGCAAGACAGTAGAGAATTATAATCTGAATTAGGGTCTTTAAATTTGAACCTATTGTCCTGTCTACATTCTACAAAAGTCATAAATATATTATGAATTAAAACTTAATAGTCTGAAGTCAACATACACTTATTATTCATAATATTTATTAAAGCAAATACAAGTTACACTAATGAATGAAACAGTTCTCACATAGGCCAAAAGTTTTTTGAATGCCAGTCTTGTCCAATATGTTCATTTTAAACATGGGAAAACTTACAGTAGGTAAGAAATGTATTTTCACTAATATCTTTTATCATTTATGTATCAATAATAAGAAAGTCTATAATAAATAATTGATTTAAATAAAACATTTACCACCTACATATCTGGTTCTTTTGTTTGAGAGAGAGGTGTCAGGGATATAACTAGTATTACCCTATGGCCATACATTTACAATTTTTGCTGTATCTCTCTTTACAGTTCTGCTCATAAACCATTTTAAACCCATCAAAGCCTTTGCATGTACCATGACTAAAGTCCAAATTCTGTGACTTGGCATTGCTAGGTTGGGGGTCTTGTCCAAGTTCTCGATGTCCTAAACAAAAAATTGAGTAGCATACCCAAGAGTAGCAGCGGGATCAATGATTTATTTGAAAGGAAAAAGATAAGATGTACTCCACAGAATAGGAGTGGTCTAATGAGAAGAAGTCATGGGGGGTTTGGTGCTGTTTTAAGCCTTGGTATTTGGGGAAGAATCGAGAGTTTGGTTGGAGGTATATCTCCTGTCAGTCAGAAGCTTGACTCAGTCCCTACATTAGACAATGGAGTTTCTGACCTTTTATGACCCTTAGAGAAGCTGTGCTAGGATCCAAAGCCCACAGTATTTTAATATATGACATTTTAAAAATGCAGCATAGATACTTGAATAAACAACAACAACAACAACAAAAAATGTACAGAAGAAACAGGAGGAAAAATCTACCCCTCCTTAAGCTATGGTATTCTGAAGTAACATGAAAAATTGGAAACATCTCCTGCTATCTGCTGCTATTGAGGTAGAAGATCACTTTTGAGCAATACTGACAGTAACAGGGAGCAAACAGACACAAGTCTACTTTTCCACTTAAAATTTTCTTCTAGTCCCTCCTAGAGAGCCTAAGAGAAGTAGATAGCAGGGGAGAAATGTGGTTTGCAGAATCTTGGCTTAGTGTCACATAGCAGAATATTAAATGATGTGCCTTTTTTCTATTGCCAACTATGTTTCTTCAGTACTGAAATTAACCACATTCAATAAACAAAATAATATTATATAGCTGTGTTATACTTTATGATTTTCACAGATTTTAATTTTAGGGATAATCTAGTATTGTCTCTAAACAAATTTAAAACTGTACTCTTATAAATCTATTTTATGTAAGTCAAATATTTTACATGTAGGCTCATATAACTGTGTTTATTATGACATTATAAGCAAAAAGTTACTCTTATAAAAATTTATTATTTTAAAGAAAAAAGTTCTTCCTTTATTTAAACTCATGTAAGGAAATTAAACATTCCTTGATATCTCAGTGCTTATATAAAACTCTACCTTCATGAGACTCTTAATTTCATATGAGAATTAGAGATACAGTCTTTGTTAATTGCTCTGACTTGAAAGAAAAATAAAACTTTCTTATTTCATAGAGAGGACCAAATGGTTAGAGACCAGACAAGATCTCTAGTAAAAGTCGAAGATGCTATGAAGACTAGATGGCTGTCTTTCTAGGTAATCTATATGTCAAAAGGGACGTAATCTGCAATTCAGAGATGTGTCTAGATCTACAGTGGAGACACATAAACCTATTTAGATTACTGTAATGGATTGTATTTATACACTGAAGGGCTGGAGTCAGGAAGAGATTCTTTTAGGAAGACAAGTGATCAGCTGCCTTCTTCCCCTTCAGCAGGAGAGAAAGATGATTTTTCCTATCAACTCTCCTTTGGGATGTCCAGCTACTCTCACTTTCCTGCCTCTCATTATAGGATTAAAGGGTAAGCTTAGGGAGGGAGACAACATATTTAGCAGCTACCACAAAGCATTTATTAAGAAATCTTTCTAATTTAGAATACCTTAAATCCAAATGCAGGATAAACTTAATAAAGATGAATATTGATAACCCAGCAATGTGATACTTCATATAATGCTTTCATCACCCAATTATCTAATAAAGGTAAATTTTTGTATTCATTTGTATTTATTCACAATTATAATTTATTCATAAAACCAGATAGGGAAGAAGAACAATGTCTGTGATTTTCCATTTTTTTTTCGACATTACTTAATGTGACCCTTCCATCTAAGGATCGCATTGGTTAATTTCATATTAGAATAAAAATCAACAATAATGATTTCAATTATTATTGTAATCTAATGGTTAAGAATGAAATTGTTTTGGCTGCTTTCTTCTTTTTTCACTTTTCCTCTAATAAATTATTCATGAGCTAGCTGTCTAGTTGTTTTAAACACTTGAAGAAGGTATGTAATTTAGAAAGTTTGACAAAAGGGAAGTAGATATGCATAGAAAGATGTGTTGGATAGGTTTGCAATGGTATTATCAATGAATAGAGGTCTGAGATATGTTTGACTTTACAGTGCATTTTTCTGTGTCTAATTTTTAAAAGGTTCAAGTCATTTTTATTCATTCAGTAAATATTATTTAAGCTTCCACACTATTTTAGGATATGTGCAAGGTACTAAACACACAGTGGTGAACAAAATAGACAACATCTCTATAGAACAGGAAAAATAGATAAGAAAAAATGCAAGCTATATACCAGTACCTTAAAAAGTTTTGGACAAAGAAAATAAAATAATGTGGTATACCATTTTAACTTCTAAAGAGGTAACATCTATAAAAGCTCCTGAAGGAAGGAAGGAAATATCTGATATGATCCTCTGGAAAACAAATACACAAGTAGAGGCAGCAGCATTCAGAAACACCCTGAGACCTTTACCTGTCTAGGAATATAATGGCAATTTTTTTATTTGTTTCTCATTGCCCTATATTTTATAAACTGATTCTTTCACCTTGACTCCTCTTTCTAGAAGCTCTCTTTCTGAAGATCCATTTTGTGGACAGATGGATGCAATTGACTCAGGAATCTGAGTACACATAGCTCACCAACCTGGGTATGGGAATGTGAATGTAACTGATAAACTGACTTAGGACTAAGTCCCACGTTATATTTCTCAAGTTAGGAGTGAAAGTGACTAAACTCCACAAAGTGTGACGCTTAAGAGACAGTGGTGACTCAGTAGAAACTGGGCCAAGAATTTCCAAATATGGGTTATAGATTCCTGATAGCCAAAATCAACACCCCTCCAGTGTATCTACCTTTTGAGAACTCCTAGTTACCCTCAAAGAATAGGAGTACAGGAAGATACAAGATAAAAAGTAAATGGTATTCAGAATTACTTTTAAAAAAATCTTTAACATCGAAGAAACTTATTGGTGTAAGTATAGGTTTTTCAAATTCTTCTTAGAGTTTAATAAATGATGAACTCAAGAAGACTCTCCGAATCATGAACGCAGACCCAAGATCCAGCTGACATATGTGTGATATATCAATAGTACTCAAGGTTGATGTGAAAATGACTGACCAGAAAATTCAGGTAAACATCAGTCACTCATACGGACAGAGCACAAGCAAGACTGTTAAATCCAGTGAGGGTCTCCTGTAATAGTTTTCATTGTTATTTCATTCATTGTAATAGTTATTTTAGCTGGAAAGTTTCTCTTCCTCATCATATTTCCTTTTTCCCTCCTCAAGGGGACATTCTTTGTTAAGCCATTTCTACATATGTCAAACTTCAAACTACTATCACAAAATAAATAAAGTTGATTGTGAAACTACAATTTTGTTGCTGTGGTTGGTAAATAAAATACTTTTCAGGAATTAACCCTTTTCCCGAGTTTCCTTTCTTTGCACATGAAATAAGAGCTACAGTCCTCGAGGAAATGTGAGACACTTTGTATTTTTTTTTTCAACTCACATTCATTTCTCAGTGAAGAAAGGCAATGATAAATCATGGACTTGGAGTGGGAAGAACAGTCTTGTGCAGGAGGAAGTCAAACTGTCTCCTTCTCCCTTGCCTCCTTTCTTATACCTTTACGTGACTTACCATGGTTCATTTTTTTTTTTTTTCTCTCTGTTCCTGCAGCTTCTGTAATAAATCAGGCCAGTTCTGCTCTGGCAAAGTTAGTCATTGCACAGTGTATGGCCAAGTATTAAAGCGTAAGTCAACAGAGGGAACAAAAAAATTAATTCAGTATTGCTAGAGCACATGTAAGGTAGGCTTTTCAGTTCTGATTTACCAACAATTAGGCTTATTTGTTTGTCTTCATAAACGTATGTGTTTATTTTCAGTGAGTTAATTCACAACCTATGATAAAAGAATGTGATTATTTTCACATATCCCACAATTTTGTGTGCATGTAACATTTCCATTTTCAGTGATGAACATCTTTCAGGTGTTTTCTATGTGGTACAGTAGTATTAACTGTAACGATAACAGCAATAGTAGAAGTCATAAATATTTTATAGGCATAATTTCATTCAATTTTAATTATAATTCCATGAGATTTGCACATGGAAATAAAAAATAATTTTAACTACTGCTATTGCTTGGATATGGGTCACTCAATGACTCATGTAATGCTTGGTACACAGAAGCTGGTGCTGTTGGGAGGTAGAAGAGCCTTTAAGAGGCGGGACTTAGGAGAGGAGCCAGGTCCCTGTGGAAATCCCTTTGAAGGGGATATTGAGATGTAAAATGCTCAATATCATTGACTACTTATTGAAGAAAGTCACTAAAAATGTAGTTATATCTGGGACATCACTGAAACTGGGTTATGGAAAGAAGAAAATTTTACTTTTCTGTGGTAGAGAAGGTTGAACCCAGTGCCTCTTCAGTGGGCTACTTTGGCAACCCTTTCCTTATCTTTCATTTTGAGATAGGTTTTCACTAAGTTGCTAGTTGCCCAGGCTAGGCTCAAATCTGTGTTCCTCTTGCCTCAGTCTCTTATGTAACTGGAATTATAGATGGGGACCACCGTGCAATAAACTGTTTTTTAAAGAAATAAATTAAGAAAACTAGACAATAAGTAGGTATTAGATTACATAATAATATAAAACAAAGCATTGAAAAGGACAGTTGAGTTTTATTTAAAGATAAAGATAAAATAGAGTACCTAATAGTAAACATTCCTCTAGTCATTGTACAGCTCATCTTTCGTTGCCATCTATATAACCATAAAATTAAAATAAATTATTAAAACAGTGGTTTAAAAAAAAGAAAATAGAAATTTAAAGTTATCTATATTGTCAATAAGGGTAAGTTATATTATCTGTCGCTATGAAAAGCATTTATAAGAATTGGGTTTTTTTTTGTGTTTAAAATATTTTGAGAATTGCCAACTAGCTCAAAGGCAGAGAAACATATGCTCTAATTTATTTTGCAGAAAGTTTTGTTTTTCTTTCTTTAAACTATTTTGCAAAAGCCCCATTCATTAAGGAAATTTTTGTGAATATATCATTGCAGTTGTACATGTTGGCTTTATTGTTTTTTGAATTTTTAAAAAGCATGAAATTATATGTAAAAATAAATACATTGTTAAATGGAAGCTTTTCTTTTTATTGTTTTTGCAAGGTTTGATAATTCCAATGTTTTTCTTTTCAAAGTAGAAAATATTTTACCATTAAAACATGTAACTTTCCAATATTCTTTCTATACACACATTTCTCATTAATTTTAATTTTTCCTCTTGTGAAATTTTAACTATTTAATTAACGAGTTTTTTCTATTTTTATGTTTTAAATCATGACTTGATTATATATTATTCTCTTTAATCTTATTTTTAACCTCCCTGTAATTTATTTTTTGATACAATAGACATTGATGCTGATAGAGTTGGTAAGTTAACATAGGTCATTGCTACAATATTTGTATGGAATACAGCAGAACAATGTGATCTTATCTCAGTTTTCATCAATGTTTTATTCTCTTTGCAGTTGTGAAATTGACTTTATTCTTAATTACAATTATAGGTTGAGCTGTCCTGCATTCCATTAGCTAGTTTATCTTTGATATGCAAGACTAATACTGCTATCTCCATTTTCCACCTTGAAAATATTGCTGAAATAGTCTTATATTCTCTGCCACTCAAAACTCAAATAAATTTCAAGAGTTTAATTTCAATATGTATTCTCTCAAAGTCATTCTACTTGGCCAAAGTTGGAATCTATCATGCCATTGTTTTTAAAATTTTTTTTCCTGGAACCCTAATATACCCATTACAAAATCAGTGATACTCTGCGTTACATCACTACACACATGTCTGTCTTTCTCCACCATGTTATAATTTTAATAAGGGTAGAATTCCTGTCTCTTTTAACTTTAACATCTCTCAGACAGTGATCATGTATGTGGAATTTGCCTTTTAAGTACTTGCTAAATACTTGTAAATTAGGATGCATAGACTGTAATATTTATAACACTTGAGGTTTTAAATTGTAATTACAATTCATTGCATTCTAGTAGAAAATAATGCATTATTTTTGTGACCAGGAAGAAGATATAAATTAGATAACACAATCCAAGAATAATCATGATGAAATAATCTCCACTTTTTGTCTTTATGTATGTGTTGTGGAAATTCTGGGGATAGATAAGGAGCATATTATACATACATGCGTGTGGGTCAGGAGTGAAGTAGATTTAGGAAAAAAATAGAACATTTCTAGTAACCTTACATTTTAATAATTTAAGTTCAGTTCCAGAGGGCTACTTCAAATTCAAAATTCTACCATGAAAAAACTTTTAACTGGTTGGATGCAGTTTTTCATTTAGCAATGGGTGGCACTGTTTAAATGAAACCGAGAATTATAGTTGAAACTGAGATATTCAAAACAAAATGATGGTCACTCATCTTCATTGTCCGGTTCTGGTGAACGCAATTTGTCAGGTTGTTGTGGTTGACCCTTGTGTTTTACTTCTTCATGGTTATCCCTCTGAAGTTTTATGATTAACAAAGCAAATCAGTTTTCTAAGATAGAAAAATATAGGTCTATTAAATGTAGTAAGACACTGGTCATAATTATGTGGCCTAATATGAATCAGCCTCAGATTCATATTAATAATACTCAGTTTAGGTGTTGATGTGTATAGGCTGGCTGTAAAGTCATCAATGTTAGAAATTTTATACTATTTGTTTTTTCTTTTTGCATTCCTTGTCAACTCAAGTCCTTTTTTTCTGCCCCAATCATTAGAATTGAGCACTCAAACAAATCTACTGACTGTGTAGGAACCAAGTATACAAAAAGAAAAACAGAAAGAAGCTCTCACTAGTATGTTCCTATATATGACTTCTACAAAGAATGCAGTGACGGCAGCGATAAATCTGTGCTATGCCCTGCAGTGCAGAAATAATTCCTTGCTTCTCATGCCTTCACTTGCATATCACTGGAATCCTTTCTTTTCATTTTGAAAAAAAGAAAATGAAAAAATTCAGGATTTTCTTATTGTGCGAATCTTTTTCTAAGTGCCCCTGAGCTAGTCTAGTCCCTCAACACTCCTCTTCCTAATTCCTGAATCAGTCTTTTAGATTCTCTTTTTCTCCAGCAGATTCACTTGGGTTTTTCTATGTTACTCTTAGATATTGGAAGAGAATTTTTTTTTATCAATTTGTAATTTCATCTAATGTAAGAAAAATATCCTTATGAACTCATTCTAAAAGGCCTGATGCTGTATTTTCTCTATGTCTAGGGCCACTGGTTGTATCTTTTAACTTTGATGCTGCTTATGAGTAAATTAGTGCTATGGACTAAATATGGACCCAAAATGTATATATTGAAGCTCCAGTTCCCACTGTGATGGTATTTGGGAATCTGACCTTAGATTGTCTCTCAGTCACATAAGCACAGGGTTAAAAGCCTGCCTGCCATCTGCAAGCCAGAAAAACAGCCCTTTCTGGAACTGTACTATGTGAGCATCCTGATCTCAGATTTTCAGTCTCCAGAACTGGGAGAAACTGTATTTCTGTTGGTTATGCTGCCCCGTCTACAGTACTTTGATATAGCAACTGGGCTAGACTAACTCAGCATATTCAAGTAATGACTGCTTAAGGACCCAGGACCTTAATGTATGAAGTTTTGTATACTTTTTAAATTCTGCATTTTAAATAAAGCATTAAAAGGCATAGAAAAAAATCTATTCAATTAAAAATTAATTTGATTACTGGTCACTACTGGGTTTAAAATTAGATATATAGATACTATCATTAAATATATTTTGAATTAATTTATAGTAATTTGATGTATCAAAATCAACATTTAAGATACTGTACCAATTTTTATGGTTACATCTTTTTACATTTATTTTCTTAATAGTTTCATTGATTGTGAACTTTTCTACCAGTTGCAAGTTTTTCTTCAAAACCCTGTTTTAATATTCAGCAAATAGTCATTTAAAAATCTTATGGTTATTCCAAGTATTACTTAATAATTTATGAATATTTCTTATGATAAAATTTAAAGTTAACTTGATTACTAATATTCCCAGTTAAAAATTATATTTGAAAACAAAAAGAGTTTATTTAAAAATTGCAAAGCTTGGTTTGCTTTAATTACTATTCCTTCTGCAGTTTCTTACTGTTTTCACATACACATAGCCCTTCTAGTTGAATACCATTTTAAGTATAAGTAGTTTAAAAATAATGAGCAATTCGACACACTAGATTGAACAACACTGACTTATTTGTAGTATAAAATAATCACTTGATCATAGAACTTTTATTCTTTAAATTAATGAATACTTGCAATATTGCCTTAAAATATAATTTAACACAATTTTCTGCTTCTTGGTTTCAAAATTATTTATAAAGGATTATATCTGATTTTACTTAACAAGTCATTCTTTTGCCATTAATAATGCTATTAAAGTTTTAGTTGCTTACTCAAATTGCTCCATAAACTTATTTTTATTTGATACTTTCTACTTTTAAAATCTCTTTCTTTTCAGTGCACAATAAAACCTTAGATTCTGAGTAACGTGTTCTGTGAATGTTCAGTAAGAGGAGCAAACATTTCTAACACATCTAACTTGATCAGTGGATGATGTCTTGCAATGTGAGTAGTACATGACACCAAATGTCCCATGATCACAACTGAGCCAGTGGTTCTTTTCTCTGTCTCTCCCTCTCTCTCTCTCCTTCTCTGTGTGCTTCTCTCTTTCCTCTCTCACTGCAGGATTGTGGTTGATTGTCGTTGTTCCCTGCAGAAAGAGGTTATGGAGAAGATCTCAGAGTAGGAAGAAAAAAAGGCAAAGGAATCCCTCACTTCAAAATGACATTAGGGAGATGTACAAAATGTGGGAAAAAATGCAAAATTTTGAAGAAAAGCACCACATGAATAAGACTGTAGCAATGTGAGGAGTGAATCTGTTTAATGACAATGCAATGTAATATTTCTTTGAAATTCTAAAAAAGAAAAGGAGCCAAAAAACAAGTGTCATTGGAAAAGTTTCTTGTGAAAGCTGCATAAGAAGAAAAAGATTCCATTGAGCCAACAGGTAGCAATGGTTCCTTAGTGATAGTGAAAGTCATTCTACATAACAAGCCTCCTCTCTCTTGTCTCTCTCATACTGGTCATAAAAGTTTTCAAAGATAAGTGCAGATTAATTTATTTTTTCTTTATATTTTGTATTTTCTTTAATATTTTGTGCTGTATTATAGCAGTATAATCATTTTATGAATATTTTGGGTTGTGAGATGAATCACCTAAGTTTCCATTATTCTTTGGGGGTAAATTTGCTTTGTTACACAAGTGCTTTGAATTGTTATCATTGTTCTGGAACAAATTATACTCACCATTCAAGGCTTCACTGCATATCATCAATCTCATAATTTTTCTTTTTTAACACATTTGAAGTGTTTTTATTAAGTGTATTTGGAAATATATTTGATTATAGGTTTAGGGTCCTATTTTTTCTATTTAAGCTTTGTTTTTTATATATCTGTCTGTTCTCTGTTTTCTATTGTCTTTGAAATTATTTATTCAGATGTTGAAACAGCATAGGAACAATTATTTTACTCGTTATCATGTATTCATAAAATACTTTTATATCCTAAATATCTGTATTTTTTGTATTCTATTAGAAGAGATGCACCACCTTTCTACTTTCTTCATTCTGTTTTATTGACACTTTTTTTTGACATGTGTTCATATCTGTGAAATAGAATTGTAACTCTGTTACATAATTTTTTGTTAAAACTATAAATTTGTCCCATTTCCAGTTTGGTCGATTTCTACGTATCCCCTTATACTTATCCCCTTAACATACACCTGTAAAGTTTCCTTTGAGGCCCAGTCAGCTTCCCTGCTGCTTCATTCTCAATTTGACCAAGTTTTGCATGTGTGAGCCTAAATAATATACTCTGTAAGAATGCCAAGAAACATTAAGAAAAACAGAATCTGAAAAAAATGAAATTATGAAATATCAGACCCTATTTCAAACTAGGTAATTTCATTTTTATTAATACATAAATAGCTTTAATCTCTAGCCATTCTTAGTCCGCTAGAAGTCAAATCTGTAGAGACAGCAAAAAGCAAATCGTATACTCCTTTTCCTTCAAAAAATTTGTAATCATTTAGGAAAAGCCAGAAACATGAACATATTATCGAACTGTGAAAGAGAAATGTATTCACTGTTTAGCTCTCCTTGTGTTTGCATCACTATCCTGATCTCCTTACACAATTAGTGCTTTTTATCATCCTCATTTGATAAGAGATCAAACTTTAGACTAAAAGAGGTTAAATAATCTGCCCTATCACATAGTTTTTACATGGTGGAATAAGTATATAACAGTAAGGTGTCTATTTAAAATCAACAATTCTACTCAGGCTTTCACTAATCACATGGTGTCCACCCACATTGTGGAGGACAATCTTCTTTATTCAAAGTTCACTGCCTTGATTGTTAATTTTATTCAAGAAAACCTTCACAGAAACATCTAGAGTAATCTTTTACTACATTTATAGGGACCATAGCTTGGCCAAATTGGCACAAAAATTCCCAGTGTGCCTGACTTTTACTATATCATTCTCTTTTGGTAATAAAATTGTTGGTGACATGAAAGGCTGTGAAATGAAATAATCATTATAGATGTATTTAGTGAGAGAAGAGTTGATCTGTGCATCACTCTTGCTCACAGTTACCAAAGGAAAGATTGTGGATCTGTGTAGTTTTTATTTTTAAAACCAAAAATTTACATAGAAGCATGATATACTGATAATAGTAGGATTGACAGAATCATGCACCTCATCTTCCTGATAGCCAAATCCATTCTCTTGGTCACAGCATGTATAGTGCTTCAAAGCGTGTCACCTCAGTCAGTTTGCTTCAGCCCTTAAGTAAAACTCTCATCTTCCTTAAAAATATTCAAGGAAGATTCCATCTACTAAAATGCACATTCCATCTACTATGTAGTTTCTAAGTCTATTTCACTAAGGCTGAATATGAAGGACGGTTAGGGATGAGAAATTGAGACACCCAAACCTTATAAATCTTGGCAAACATTTTCTAATCAACTCTGGTGCTTTCAGATAACATAGAAATATTGTATAATAACATAGGAAGTATTGTATAATATAAAATTTTGTCTCTAAAGTGGTACAGGTTTCTAATAGTCCATATCGTCCTAAAACACAACCTACCTCACTGCCCCAATAAGAAGGATTTTGATTTTGACAGGGAGATCCTGAGAGTGTAAAAGGGCTGCTCAGGAAATATATCAAAGTTCCTAAAACAGCAAAAGAACTAAGCCCTCCCATCCATGATGAGTTAAAAAGATTGACAATTTTTAAGATATATGGAATTATGAAAATGTCCAATGAGGGAAAAATGATGAAAGAACGAAGAAAAGGTCATTATTTTATTGTTGAAATGATGCAAATTTGGGCATTTTCATCATTCCATTAATTTTTTATATTCTCACTTCAGCTACTCTGGAATCATACATATTTTAATACGATGGATAATATACTATATTTGTGGATCTGTGTAGTTTTTATTTTTAAAACCAAAAATTTACATAGAAGCATGATATAATATTTGACAGTCATGCAAAATATGTAATCTGTCATTGGGATGATCTAATCATAACTATGCCAAAATATACATTTAGTAATGGAATTTATTTCTATTATTATCTCTGAAAAGACAAGACTTCATGTGTAGTACCAAACAGTATTAGAGAAAGTTTAATGCCAAGCTAGTATCAAAAATCAAATGAGTATATTCTCAGAATTTAGTGGTACAGCAGTCTTTATAGACAATATAGGCATTAGAATTTTAGTTGATAACTGAACTGTTTCTATTTTTATAATTTCTTAACAGAACACATTCACACAAGGCATATTCCACTTATACTGCAAAAACTTCTGAAGGAGGCAATAAAAAGTCTTGTATTTTACAGCATTTTGTATAAGACCACATACAACTACTGAGGTGACAGTTGTAGAAAAAAATCCCACAGTTAAAGTAAGAAATTAATATGTTAAAACATGCAACCTATGGAGCAATTCCTATTAATGAGGAAGATACAATGTGAATTAGGCCAGATGTAGTTTTACTTTCCCTCTGTGATCTTTAATTGTGATATGTCAACCTGATTGGAGCAAGAACTTCTAGCAGGTCAGTAGAGTTCTGTGTGTCTGTGGATGGATGATTGGCATGTAAGCCAGCAAACTGAGGCGGTAAGATCTATCCTGGATATGAGTGTGATCAGCCAATGGTTTTGTAAACTACAGAATAAAAAAAGGAAAAGAAAAAGGAGGGAAGCATTCTCCTTTTGGAAGAGCTGCAGTCTTCAACCTCCCTTTGGACACTGGACTCCAGTATTTTCAGCCTTCTACTGCATCCTTCAGCTTCCATTGCAGAAGCACACTGGTGATAGACTACAGTGGGCTTCCAGGCCTTTGACCTTTCACTGCTGGTGGAAACTCCAGGGCCTTAGCACCTAGAAGGTCGCTTTGGAGTTTTCTGCCACTGATCCTGTAAGACTACCTAATAAATTTCTGGTACAATTATACATACATTTTAGTTTGATTCTGTTCCTCTGGAGAAGGACCACATGATAAATCCACTTCAGTGCAACATACATAAAAATTAAAAATTATTTTTTGCATTACATTTATGCTGTATATAGAATTGTCAGTGCAATGAAATCTGATTTTCTAAAAGAGGCATGAACTAGTATTTTCATTTACAATTCTCTATTTGTACAATTGAAATGACTGATACAGAGTTTTCTCATTTTCCAGCATATTAATTCAAAGCTGTGGAGTGGAGTTACATTAGTGTGACAAAAAGCTATGTACACCTATTCAGGTTGTAGTGTGGTTAAGCCGCTTGTTCTGTCATCTAAAAGGATCAAGAAGTACCTGTTGCACCAAAAGAAGGATGTACTGACTTATGGAATATTTTTTGTTGTAAATGAAGCTTACTGTGATCAAGAATCTTTATAGAACATCTGTCTACTCATCCCTAAACTGCTAATTCGAGTATATTTTTATCAATATGTTTAAAGTCTAGCATTGTTGTAGAAAGTTATATCATTGGATAAATTACTCATTTATGACTTTTAATCACATTAATGTGGGTTCTCTGTACTTGTCGTTTAAGGTAATTTTTCCCCCATATTAGCTATTCCAAACTTTGGCGACTATGTACAACTTGCCTACCCATCATGCATTTTCAGAAGTGTAAATGTTTCTGAAAAGCAATGCCACCTCTTGCCTTGCACTTTTTAGGAATAAAAATAATTTGAGACTATGGAATTTGAACACCTTTTTCTTCTCCTTCATGGTGACAGCTTTAAGCACAGGCTGTTTCTCCATGCTGAGGTGCACAGTGGCCATAGTCACAATTTCCCATGACACTGGCTTTTGTTTCTGACACTTCAGCCCAGCCTCCAGACCTCTGCAAAATCCTTATCCAGGAAGTCACTCACAAGTTCTCTCAAAGCAGCACAGTCGGCCACCATATGGCATCTGTCAGGCACTTCTTTTGTTACCTATGCTAGACAATGTCTGCCCACCAGGCAATTTTACCTCTCATGGGCGCAAGTGTCACAGCCACTTGTGCAATTCTGAGTTGGCCAGGTGTCAGCACAATTGCTGGACATGTCTGCTGCTTTCACTGTGTCCTGCCATGTCCGCCAAACTATGCTGGCATCACCTGCCAGGCACAACGGTGGACCATCTGGCACTGTGGCATCTGCCATCTCTTTCCAGGAGCTGCTAGAAAACAACACGTGTGGTTGTGGTTTAAAGCCATAAATTGGTCTGTGATAATGTGGGAAGAAGCCCCACTGCTCTCCTTGATATTATACTGTGACAATACTTTCTTGAACTCTGTTGTCTCTTACTATACTTTTATTGAAATTTGTTCAATTCTTACTGAAAGTCTTATTTTTACACAGAACCCAGATAGGATTTCCTGGGGGACTGAACATGGTCAGAAGTGAATAAAAATTTTTAGAAGAATGATTTGATATATAAAGTCCAATGCTGAAGCCGGGTGTGGTGGCGCACGCCTTTAATCCCAGCACTCAGGAGGCTGAGGCAGGAGGATCGTTGTGAACTCGAGACCAGCCTGGGCTACAGAGTGAGTTCAAGGCCAGCCTGAACTGCATAGTGAGACCCTGTCTTAAAAAATAGAGCCAGGGATTTAGCTCAGTGTTGTAAGCGCCTGTCTGGCAGGTGTGAGGTTGTGAGTTCTATCCCTGGTACCAAAAAACAAAAAACAAACAAACAAACAAAACTACAAAATCTATTAAAATTGAATTAGCTGTGAACTTGGAAGGGGCAGAGATTTTATACTCTTCAGGTAGTTCCTAAATGCAGAATTGTTTTCACTATTAGCTATATGTAGGGTCTATGCTTTTCTTTTCCATTAAATAAAATACGAACATTTGTTGAAGGTATTTGTAGAACTTACATTTATATGAAGCCCTGCAATTGTCACCTCTATCTAAAAATTTTAAGGTTAGAGATGGATAAAAAAGGTGTGATTTTAGACCTACCCTAAGTTTAAATTATACCACATGAAAATTTTTTGAAAGTTTAAATTGTTTAATGCTTATGCAAACAAGGTGTGATAAAAAAATAACATGAATTTTAAATTTTTCAAATTTATTATAATAAAAGACACATTACCATTAATTCCCACCAAAATACTACCCTTCATTTTGAACACACTTATTTCATTGTTCTTGCCATTTTATGAAGCAGTTCTGGAAGTTCTCTCTTAGTTTCACAGTCCTGGATGCCTGAAGTTCTGAGTCCATTCAAAATGTTTAGCACTCATTGTCCTTTCGATTTTGTGGAAGAGCCAGAAGGAGCTGCTTGTGGTCATAGTCAATGGATATGGTATATGAGGACAAACCACAATGTTTTCATGAGGCTAATTTGATTGCACTGGACAATATATATATATATATATATATATATATATATATATATGATGTATATATGAATATGTATATACATATATTATATGAAAGGAAGTATTTTGAGGGCATGTGAGAGGAAATATTTTGAGGGGGATTGATAGCAATGTGTCTTTTACTCTAGGAAATTTTAAAAATTTAGATTCACTATATATTTTGATCATCTCTTGGAGTTTATATATTAATATTGAAAATGCCAAAACCTCTTAAACACAACAGAAGAGACTGAAAATTTCTGGTTCTCTTGACAATATTTGACCCAAGGCTTTCCTTTGCAGGTAAATAATTGGTAGATGGGTTGGTATTATGTTGAAAGAGATACGATATTGGTAGGACTGGGAGTTTGGCTCAGCAGCTTACGTGCCTGCCTGACAGGCATGAAGCTGTGAGTTTGATCCTCGGTGCCAAAAAAAAAAAAAAAAAAAAAAATCAAAAAAAAACAACAACAAAAAAAAACCCACAAGATGTGATATTGGTGATAAGGCTCTTGCTTTCTCATCTAAATTAGGAACTAATAACGTTTTGAAAACTTTCTCCTGTGAATGACGCTTGGCTTAGAATGTATAAATTCTATGGTTTTACATGACCTGTAACATCTCTAAATATTTTGTTATCTTGTGATAATAAATATGTGGTATCTGTTCAGTATCTCAGAATTTTGAGACTGATGACTATATTAGGGAATGAATAGTGAGTTGGAACATGGGAAATTTTAGATAAAAGAATTCATTAAAAATAAACACCAATTTTATGAAAGTACCAATCTTTATTAAAAAGAAATACCAATATTTATGAAAGTGCCCAGGATAAAAAAAAAAACTTATTAAGTAGTATGCCCACTTCTGGAGCTTATTAGATACACTCTCATTTGTAGATCTGAAAGCTGAGACTTCCAGAATATAGAGTATTTCCCTAAGACCTCAGAGCCTGGTACATATTTCTGATTTCATACTGAATATAGTCAAATGACATTGAACTTTTAGGAAATACGTTTTAACAAACATTATTAACTAGTTATTTGAAATTAATTTTTAAATTTTAAAAACAAAAACGAGTATTAATGATGATACAGAATTTCAAAACAAAATAATAAGAGATTAATACTGTTTAATATATTGCATATTGTTATCTCCAAAGGAGTGTTCAGATCACAAGACATAGGCATGAAAAAAATTATCAAACAGTTCAACAATGAAAGCACAAACTGTTCTTTTGATGAAGTAACAGATTAGTAATATAATTATCTATCTTGTATATATATTCATATATACATATATGTATAATTATCTATGTTGTATATATATCATATATTATGTGTACATATGAATATATATACACATAATCTTTTCTTTCTTTTCTCCAGTTTTAGATATAAATAGGATTTTCAACTTTCTCTCTGATTCTTGAACTGTATCACGAACCTTTGTGCAGGTGGAATATTCAACAGGAACACCTCAATTTTGGAATCTTTCTCATTTTATGACCTACATAAGCAAAGTTGTGTTGCTGGAGTAGGATTGAAAAGCAGCCAGGTTCAATATGATGTAGGATTTAAGAGCATAAATTAGGCTCAAGATTCAATTGTTTGAGTTCAAATTCCAACTCTACCAGATGTTATTATTTTTTTAACATGACCCTGCAAATGCTTCATTTCACTTTCCTCATCTATAAAATAAGGATAAAAACAGCAATCCCTTGATAGAACTGTTGGAATTAATCACTGAGTGATCAAACTGAGTGACTGACATAGAATATGTACTATAGCCTTGTTTAATATTATGATGGACATTATCCTAATAAAGAAATATGATAAGCAGATAAAACAGTCACAGGTTCTCTAAGGAGGTCATCTAAACTGTCTACTCTGAGGACTGTCTAGAAAATGGCCATCAAAGCTTTTCCAAAAGCTTCTTTGTTGACTTTAAAGACAATGCATATTGGAGCTGAGAGCTACAATTACGACACAAATATATGAACTAAGTAGAATTTCCCAATCAGTTATGCCAACTTAATGAACGCATCTAATAAGTGCAAATGGTACTCAGAAATAACTACAATGAGGAGTTGCTATGAGGGACAAGGCAAAGCACTGAGTGAGTAATGTCTACCTATTACTTGTGCCTGCTTTTGGAAAGGATGGATGGATGAAAATTAATGAAATTTCCAAGGATACATGCATGGAATTTAATTCACATGTATCACTTTATAATGAAGATAATAACACATATCCAATCACATAACCCTGTAAGATTTCCTTTCTTTACATTCAAACCTTTGTGCCTATCTTTATTTCCTATTCACCATTCAATTTTTTGAAATTTACTTTTCTTTATAGTTCTTTTCCTTTAAAACAGGAAACAAACCAAAAAACTCTGAGAACATTAACAACTGAACTGTGCTAGCACTAACTGACCATTTGAGAGACTAATTTTATTTGAAAGATAAATCATCACAGTGCCAAACAATGAGTCTCTATGTTCTCATTTACTTCAACTTTGGGTAGCATTAAGCACTGCGGGTCATTCGTTTTTGGTAAAGGTCTCTTAGACCTTAAATTTCTTCTTCATTTACCAACTAAAATACAGTGTTTTTTACTGGGTCAACTTTATGCTTATTATCCTTTTACTTATCATTATCCTTTTACTTATGTCTTTGCTGACTCCTGTTTAATTACTGCAATGGATAGGACAGTATTGGAATAAGTATCTCTTGTCTTTATTTCTCTGATGGAAGAGAGACTAAACTAATGGATAATAGACATTTGAACACCATATATGTTAAAGATTTTAAAAATATAACAATAATTACTCTAACTTTTCTTTGTATCTTTAATGGTGAAACAGAGGCTACTTCTAAAAGTGAAGGATTTAGAAGGCACTTGATACCTATTATATGAATTAATTTAATCTCTTAAATTCATATAGAATGCAATAGTAAGCATTCCATTTGCCTAAATTATTAAGTTTAAATTTATTATTACCACGTCTATACCTTGTGGTAAGTATACTTTCATAAGTTGAAAACCTTTCACCACTACTTATAAATGCAGCCACAAAGCTCTGTGTAACCTTGAAAGGTTTGCTTGTGTTCTCAGCAACTTCTGAGAAGTATAATGAATTATCCAGCTATTCTGTGATTTATGTAAATTACTTTTCCTGGAAGAACTTACAACTCTAACAATCACTCAAAAGATCAGTTATTGCTGCTAAGTGGATAATATTCAAATAAAGTCAAAATTCCACATCTCTGTTTCTGCTCTGTGATTTTTGTATTGGTTATATCTTATTCTTTCTAATTTTAAAAAAAGGAAACATAAAGGATACTGCAAAAACATGCATATGAGATAAAATTTAAGGAAAAGAAGATTTACTTTGGTAATTATGTAAATTGTATAATTTAGGATAGTTGGTTATAAATTACAAATTCTTAGGATTCAAACAATATTAACAGTGTTCAAGTACAATGATTTTTTAACTGATTTTTCAGTTTTCTTCTTCATGAATCCCAGTGATTAATCATGCCTGAGAAGGAATGGTTCCAAGACGGGAAGTATGCATGAGTTGTAGTGCTAGTACAAAAAGGGGGAGAATTAGAATAAAGTGGATCCAAAGAAATTAGGGAAGTAAACAGTCTTTTGAAAGATGTACCATCCATAAAGTCGAATATTAAAGGAAAATTATGGATGACAAGATAGAAAACCGGCTCTTACTTTTGGTAATTAGAGGAGTCTGGCAAACTTGTTGACATTATTTGCATGGAAAAGCAGACTGAAGACCAGAATGGTAGAAGTGGGGAAATAGTGGGAGGTGAGAAAAACAGTAAATTTACCTCAACCAGTGAAACTTGATACAAAAGTAAGAACTGAAACAGAACAATTGCTGGAGGAAGGCAGTTGCTCAAGAAGGCTTTTATGATTATCATCATTTTATTTCCTTTGTTAGTTTTACAAGTGATGGTGCTATGGAAAATGTATGTAATTACAAGCAGGAACCAAGAACAAGAGAGCTGACATCTACTAAACAGGTGTGATGATGGAGAAGGTCCCTATGATTGTGGGAGTGCACTGAATCCTTAAACAGAGGAAAAGGTCAGTTACAGTCAAGGGTAACAATCAAATTATGAAATGTCATGGTCAGATAGAGACAAAAATAAGTAAAATAGGTGTGTGGTAGTAAGAAGGGGTGTAGACTGGCAAGTCATCTCCATTGGGCCACTGGAGCAGGCTGACATCATGTAAGAGCCAAAGAGCAAATACAAATAAACTCACCAAGAGACAGGCTAAATAGGGGGCTCATTAGATAGCTCTTTATGGACGACTTGTAACACCCACCTGAACTGAATCAGGATGGTGTGCTGTTGATCCTTCTGGAGAAACGTGTCACACTGGCTTCCCGTGATATGAAAAGGCTGTTCTCATTTTCAGAGGAGATTGGGTGCTCTCTGTCACTGAGGATGGTTGAGGTTCTCTTTTAGGGTGGTCTGTTACTTACCTAGAGCACTGCTTCCTGGTTCCAGTGCAGATCCCTCTGCATCCTGTCACAAGTCCTTCATCCTACTGGTGCAGAATTTTTAGCTTCTTTGCACTTTCACAATGCAGATCCTCGATACAGAGTCACATGAGACATTGTCATGGGCTCCAGGCCTCCATCTGGACTCACGGAGCACACTACTGTGGGTTCTAGGTCTTCAGCTGGACTCATGCAGGACATTGCTATGGGATCCATACCCTCAGCTGGATTCTTTGTGTCTCTAATACATGGACAGATCTCCAGCACTCTTCTGCATTGACGGTTTGGGTGAATATTATACAATAATCCTATAAATTAGGTGCTCTGTATTAAATCTTTTAGCTTATAACCCTAACAACAACAGTCTCGCTAGAGAGCTGCATATTCAGGAAAGATAATGCAAAGATGGGAGAATGGCAAATTTAGTGACCCTGAGCATATGGTTGAATTTAGCATATTTTTTGAATGGAGAAAAAACACATTTATTGGAGATAATTGTGAGAAATTGTGATAATCGTGACTAAGAAAGACATTGGTCAGAATTGAAATCAGAGTTCTGAATATATAAGAGAGTATAAGAATATATTTTCTGACAGTCATTATTGACATAGACTATCATTCTAATATATGGAAATATTTTACTTTAACTTGCTATACACTAAGGAACTTTGCTGTGATGTTTTAGCATTGTTTAGGAACTATTAATCATTGTTTCTATATTAACTAGAAGGATTTTCTTTGCATTTGAACTGTATAACATATGGAGAGTATGACACATTTCAACACATTTCTTAATCTTTATATTTTCTAAAATAACAAAGATGACTTTAACTTGTAGTTCTCCATAGAATTATAATAATAATTTTCATAATCTCTATGGCAAACACTTCTTATCCAACTGAAACCAATTAAGAGACAAATAAATAGGATATAGAAATCATCTAGAAGCTTTTCACATTGAATTACTGTCTTGTTTAAATACTTCTTGATATAGACACCCATTAACGACATTCCTCTTTCCTCGAGCACCTGTTCCTGGTAAAAACAAGGGCTATATTGATTTGCTGCAATTTATCTTCTCCCAGGAATTTTGCCTTGACAGTGTGAGAAGATTAATTGGAATTAATGGCATTTGCACAGCTAATTAAAGTCACTCTTCCTAAAGTCAAATCAATTCCTTTAATCAGAGGAGTGACAGAACTTCGCTTACTTGTTATAGTCTGCATGTAAATGTTCCCTGGATGAATCAGAGTCTCTGCAAATACCAGGCACAGAATATAGTAACTATTTGCATAGGCCAGGAATTTTTCTGGCACTTAGTAATTTACAAAACATCATTTATATACATACTGGATTTTAATTAAATGCAATAAAGCACATTTCATATGTATTTTATATATGATTTATCTTTAAAATTTCTTTCAGTGGTTGACATCCACATACACAAATCCTCAGGATAATTGACAGGTCAAGTTCATATAATGCAGTATGATGCAAAACATTGGCAATTACTGGTCAATTCTGGCAAAAATTTGATTTTCCATCTGTGTTATCAGGTTTGTAACATTTTGTTAATTCATTTTTCATATTGTCTATATACTTAGTGGGAAAATGTTCATTAAATCCTGATTACTTCAAGCAAAAAGAATGCATGTTTCTGAAGGAAGGTTTAGACCAATGCATCAGATCTTTTTTCCATGTTGCTGATTACAATCAGTGCAATGACGACATCATAATATTAAGTGAAGCGATGGGAAGGAAGACCTGAGCATGCATTCCTCCACAGTGGCAGGAAATATAATTCAACATCCCAGAGAAGAAAGGAGTATAATGCACATGGAAAAGATAAAGCATAGTAGCATTTACAATAAGCTAAATGAATATTTGAAATAAGTCACAGAAGGAACACATATTTTCATGTTAAATGTAAGTAACATGAATTTGCTCTGTGAGGGTATAAACATCAACATTTGTCAAATATCCATAGCTATGTTTTTGTATTGCCAACCTTTTTGGCAAAAAGGAATACTCTCTTGGCCTGGCCACTGAGCCCAGCCTTAGCTGTGGTGTCTCTGTAAACTCTGATCTCTTAGCACTAAGCTCCTTGCTTTGAATATTTATGGAGTTCCTTGTTTCCTTCCCGGTGAGTTCCCTGACTGACAAAGAACTCATAGACCCATATATGTGCAGAACTGGAATTCAGACAACTATTGCCTAATGAGGCAGCCAAGCATCAGAGGGCAAAGTATGATGGATGAGTCTGTGACACACTCTGCAGGCTCCTAAGCAGGACCTAGTTGTTCACAGAGTGAACGCAACAGGACATTTTTGCATTGTCTTTTCCTACCTTGCCTTAATCTTTTTAGTTTCTTGATCCTTTACTTTTACTCTCTGAAACTATTTTATAATTGATTTGCCTTCCAACAAGGTCTCACTTTATAATCTACAGGCTGTGTATGCATATGATGAGATAATGCTGAAACGAAGTAAAAAAAAATACCTGTAAGATATAACGTAAAGTAATGAAAATGCAAGAACCCATTGAAGAAAATAACCCAATATTTTAAAACCACACTGAACCACTAAATTTTTTGAAGTGGAGAGAGGAGTGGTCTTCCCTAATACATAGATGTATAAAAATCAGTGCACTAGCCTTTGAGTATGTGTTCCTTTTCTTCTGCCAAATTAGAATTTAATAAAATTGATGTGTTCATATTATTGATGCATACATTAGACCAATTAATAAAAAAGAAAAAGTATGAAACAATTTGGGAACAGTTCATCTACAATTATTGCAAGCATCAGTAAAATGTGAATACAATTTTGTTACATATTTTTATGATGTTTCTAAAATTAAAATTAATTTTTGTTGCAAAGTAAACTATGTATGTAGTAAACATACACTGACATGGAACTTAATGTCTAACATGTACATGTGTCTAATAAATGGCTATTTGAATTGAAAATTTGTGACTAAATATATACAATTGGTCTAATAATGGTAGTCTATCTTACTGCTCTTCCAATTGCCTTGATCAGTTGACTACACTTTGGCAATCTAAGTAAGTTCATAAGATTTTGTGAACCTTTCTTCTGACTTTAGCTCTTCCTGATCTTTGCAATGAGCAATCAGAGACAAGGGATATTTTTCCTTTCTTAGGAATAATTAGCCTATTCATTAATGAATAAAAACCTTCACTTTTTAAGCCAAGATGGTCAAAAAAGGTAGCTGCTCTGTTTTTATCCAAAGGAATAAAGTTAAAATATAAAACCTGAAACAGAGTCAAAATCAAAATCCATAGAATTATCAAAAAAAGAAAAATCAATTTTCCATTTGAATTCATTCCTTGGGTTCATACTTCAGTACTACACAATTTTGTTTTGCAGGTTTGAGATTTTGGAGGGTTATCAATGCCAATTTAGAAAAAAAGACTAAGAAAAATAGCAACAACAAATTAACCCCTCCAAGCCCTCTGATATATTATACAGATGAAAATGATCAATGAAAGAGAATAGCAATAAAGATAATTTTTCGAAATAAATGTGTAGTGAAGCTACTAAGACAGAACTACAAATTCTGATGTAGTTCCCTATTCACGGCTTCTTAAATATTTTTACAGCTTCCCAGAGATGACTTCTGTGAGTAAAGAAATTTCCAAATAATGGGAAGAAGCATGAGAATAGTCTTCTCTTAGTGATATAAAAGAAGAAAAAAAAGAGACAGTCATTGCAGGAAGAATAAAGAAAAACTCAGGTTGAAATTTAATTGTCAGTATAACAGTTATTTAGTTATGGGAACTTTGAGAATGATTAGGACATAATTAGCATTAATGTCATTATGGAAAAGCCAGCTAAACCCCTTTTTGTCTTGTGATGATACAGGAAGTAAATTCTTGCTTACACCAGTGCCTTAAGTTTGAATTTTCCAGCATCCACAAATGTGAGTAAATGAATATCTCCTCTGTATTTATTATGCAGTCTCAGGTATTCTGTTAAAGTAGTATTAATGAACTGAAATACAGGTCTCATTTCTTTTACCAAGAGGTCAATAAAAAAACTTCTCTCTTAATATATGCATCCTTACATGCAACTTTGAACGTGGAGTGCATTCATTTTGGTTATGAAAACAGGGTAACTCATGGGAAAAAATTGCTTGAGAAAGTATAAAAATAGCAAATCATGTTGGGAGAGACATAGGTGATTTTCATTAAGATCCACAGTTGCGAAGTGAAAACTAGGTGGCTCCAAACCAGTTTTTCATGACTTCTTGTGATTTGATCCTAGGGCTACACTAATAAAGGAAGGAGAGAAAAAATGGTTTAGATGTCTTTAGGAGGCAGATCTTAAAAATACTGAGGTCTAATAAAATCCTGGGGTGTGCTAGAGTGAGTAAATTTAAAGTTGTTATTCTTTAAGGAGACCTAGTAAGCTGAAAGGAGAGCTCTTTCAATGGATAAACCTTAGAAAATGGGCATGTTCTCTCACAAAAAATGATTAATATCAGGACAGAAATCTGCACTCAAATATACCTGTGGTAGCAATAGGGACTGAGCTTGTCTAGTCACATATTTAAATACAACTCCTTCTTTGTTTCAAGGGAAATAGCCTGTTTTCACAGAAATGCTTCTTTACTACAGCTTGAAGGTGCAGAGTAGGGAAGGGGATAGAATCAGGTTTGGCTAAAATGCTATATCCCCTCAAAGATCCATGGACTACTTTGGCTGAGCAACTACATTTTCTATTACACTTCATACAGTATTACGATCTTCAACCACTTCCTGAAGACTGACCCAAAGGATCTGAATATAATCATGTGTATCCTTCATATCACATCACTAATCAAGTAGGCATGAGACATGGATGACATTGAGAAAGGAATTAATTTCTGGAGAAGACTGGGCCTTTTTTGGTCTCAGATGACTGCCAAGTAAATCATGGACTGACTTCAGTGCATCATGAAGAATGAGATGGATATTTCTTTTCCACCCTTCAGCCTGAGTCAGCTGGTTTATAGTTCTACGGTGAATGTGGGAATTGTAGCTTTGATAGGAGACAAAAACTGTAGCTAATCGAGGCATGTTGATATAGACTGCATTATGCATCATCATCAAAGACATTATTCCCCCTCAAACTATACTGTCAGTTACTGTAGTTGCATATTAAAGGTACATAGAAGAGGCCTTGGAATACAGCAATTGGTTATCAGGCGTTAGTTGTTATTAAGTGCTACTAAAGGTTAATGATTGAATGAAGGCTCTCCTTCGTTGCCAACAAGTGACCTTGGTGGAGACAATGCTTCTTCCCCATTTGGTAGAGAATGTCTATCACCTCGAACTTCTGCAAGGTCAACAGAAATTGGGCTGCTAATTTTCCTCAGTACTCCTCTGCACATCAAGTAGTCTAAACTCAAGAGTTTTTGTTGCAAAAACACAGAATGTTGAAGCTGGCTTACAAGACTGAATCTACAATTATTTTATACAAAGAGAAAGCAGTATTGCAAGCTTGTGCTGTCAGCTATACCATGGTCCAATGACAATAAGATGTACAATCCATACAACAGGAATAATTTTGTTACTGCTGACAATTTATAGGAAGGTTTGCTGATGTTTGCAGAAACCCTATGGTCACCAATTACTGGTTTTATTAACATCAGAAATATCATATGTTTGAAAAGTAAGTATTTTAAGAATTAAAGGAGTTAATGAATTATTCACCTATTTTATTAGGGTAGACTAACACTTGGTTTTTACATTTGAGAAGGAGATGCCTGGGATTTAAACTACATATGACTAAAGGCTAGGTAGTGCAGAGATTAAACACTTACATTCTGCCTGTACATTGAGTTTGGATATAAACAAAATTATCATTCAAAAACACTAAAACAGATAAAGAGAGATGTTTTTATAAATTAAACATTATGATGAACTATGATAAAGAAGAAATGGAGGAATTAGCTTCATCCTGAATTCAAAAGAAACTAACTAAAAGAGAAGTGAAATCCACAAGAATGTCAGGTGATAATGCAAGAAGCCACATGATTTTGTGATTGTAATTCAGCAAACATGCAGTGAATATTTATGTACATGAAAGGCAGTAAAGAACAAACCTGGAACTTGGATTATTAAAATGAATTATTAATGACTTTCACCTTTGAAGAATTCACATTTTTCAGAAGAAAAAAAAAGACATGGTATGAAGAATTTCATTTATTTTTGATGTTTGTATCGCTTTTATAATGGAAATATGACTTCTAGTACCAGAAGTATGTCCAGTTTCAAAAGTACAATGTTGAAGACAATCTTTTAAACTATTCATGCATGAGGATAAAAATGAATTAAAGAAATTTTTCTTATCTAGGTTCATGAGTCAAACAAACCATACTTTATCTCAATGAGAATTTTTATTTTTTAATTTCAGTAAAGGACACCCAAAGTACAGAATTCACCAGCATACTATGTGTGGAATTATCTCAAATTGAATGTATATATGCTATCTCTCCTAACTTTTAGCAGTGTGATGGAAGCTTTTACTATGTCACCATTCATTCTTTACTTCTCATGTACTCCCTAAAAGAAAACTCTATCTTAATGACTTTAAACAAGGATTAATTTGGTTTGACTTTTTAACATTATATGCATGGAATCATGCATTGCATATTTTCCTTTCTTCTTAATTGACAAATAAAATGTCATATATATGTATATAACAAAAAGATTGTGTCTGAATAATTAATGGATACATCATTTTACATAATGATTGCAAGATACCCTTTTATATCTAGTTTCTGCATTTTAAATTATTTGTAATTCATTCATATTTTTCTATGTATGTGTAGTTTAATTTTATTGATTACAGCATATTAGTATCTGATATATCAAAATGAATTTAAATATTTTATGATTGATGGACATTAATATTGTTTCCAATTGGTTATTAAATATGTTTGCATATCTTTTGCTACAAGGGAGCAAGGACCTCATTAGGGCCTTTTACAAAGGCAATAATATCATTAATAATATCATTCTTGCAATCGATACCCCAAGCCACCCCCAAGTCTATATTTCCTAGTAGAATCACCTTGGCAGAGAGAATTTCAACATATGAATTTTTACTGGAGAGGAAAAATGAAGGCTATAACTATTCATAACATAGCAGTCATTTTAATTTATACTATTTTTATCTATAAAGCTATTTTATTGCATTTTTCTGTGTATTTTTTATTATAAATGTGCTAGAGTAAATCACATATTTATTGACTCTGTAGAAATCTTTTCTGACCATATGCTTTTGTCATATTTTTATTGCTTGTATTTTACATGATTTATAGTTCTTTATAAGTTTGTGATATAAGCCTAATTATACTAATTTTTATTAGAATTATTTTTACCATCCTGTAGTTCCCTTTTCTGGTTACATAGTTTAATCCACAGAAAATTTTATTGTTAATATGCTCTATTTAATATTCTTCAATTTATTTATGTATAGATTTTTAATCCCATTTAAGAAAATATTTCCTCATCATATAACAAGAAAAGGGTACTAGATTCGTGTGTACTACCCATATGTAACAAAATGGAATGTCAAAGAAGGTTTGTGACAGAGTTCAAGAAGGGAGTCTGAATAAAATAGATATCAACTATTAATTGAATTGAACCTGCAGACATTCGATTAGAAAAGCAGATCAGGAATCAAGATCTAGGTGAAATCTTGATTAGAGCAAGAAGCTTTAATTGAGAACTTCACAGAGTCAGAAAATTAGCAATAGCATGTGTGGAAGATTAAATGGTCAACTTGTAACACCCAGTTGAACTGAATCAGCATAGTACTGCGCATGGAAGGTCCACCTGAGGATTGTTGCCAACATCATAAAAAGAGAACTGTGGGTGAAGATGGTGTGCTGTTGATTCTCCTGGGGAAGCTTGTCAAGCTGATTTTTCTGGTATGAACTCGGCTGTTCTCATGGTTAGAGTAGCTTGGTTCCTCACTGTCAGAGGATGACTGAGGTACTCTTTAGGGAGCTCTGGTCCTTACTTTGTCACTTTTTGTGTCTAATGCAGCTCCTTCAGCCTGCTGCCCAGGTCTTTCATCCTACTGGCACAGACTTTCTGTTTTCCACCACTGACCTTTGGGCCTTCCCAGTACAAATCCTTGATATAGACTTGTATGAGACATTGTTGTGGGCTCGAAGCCTCCAGTTGCACTCATAGAGTACATTGCCATGGGATGCAGGCCTTCAATGAGATTCTTTGTGTCTCTGGTGTGTGGACAGATTTTCCACATTCTTTTGCATTTGACTCTTTGGTTGAATATTACAAAATCTTACAAATTTTGTGTCCTGTATTAAATCTTTTCCCTTGTAAACCCTGACTACAGCAGCATGCTTAATGTCATGGTGCTACTTCACTGGGGACCTGAATTCCACGGAGAAAAAGATAAGATTTTGGTGATCACATTAGACCAGTCAGTTCCCTATCAGCAACCAAAGGGTCAAGAACTGAGACTTATGCACTGGTTAGCCACGAACTTTCAGCTAACAAGAAATCTGAAAGCCCAGTGAATTAGAAATATCAACTGATGATGCTTGAATATTGGCTTAAATTATGATACTTTTAGATAAAAATTAATTACACTTTCATGTACAATGAGAGAAAGAAAGAATTTAGGAAATTAGACCCAGGTGACCACTTGCAGAAAATTTGGAAAGATAAAGACAGAAAGGTCAGGTTAGATACTCATGCCATTCATATATACTTCTTTAAGAACTAGTAACCTGAATCCAGTCTCGGGGGGAAGTATTTTCCATTGGTGAAATAAAGCTATAAGAATGTGTGTACATTCATAACATCAGAGTCAAATAAATGGCTAAAAATATAGCATAACCTAACAGTACTAGGGGTATAGTTCAAAGAAGAGCATTTTTCTGGCATCTGAAAGGCCCCGTGTCCTATCAGTCCCTAGCATTGCAAGTAAACAAATGAATGAATAAAATAAATGAAAATAAAACTTAACCCCAAAATGTTTTTCTGTTTATAAGAAGCCATGACTTAGCTGTAAAATTCTACCTACTTAAATATTACGGTATTATCTCTTGTCTCAATCTTTCTAATAGCCAGGGTGAATCTGTCACCATTTATTTCTGCTACTTTCTATCAATTTTTAGTAAAATTCTCCATCTTTATGTTAGATTATAAAACAGAGATCCTTTATGTGTATTCAACTACATACCAAGAGCTTCCCTCTTGGTAATCTAAGAATGTACAGGGTATTTTATTTCACCATAAATTTATGCTGTTTGTACCTCTTTCTTTGCAAGAAACATTGGTTTGGAGTGAAATAACTAATGCTTCCTAAAGCTTTCTGAATACATCTACCCACAGATATTGCTTTTCTTGTTCTTTTTATATAAAATCTTTCAATTTAATGGCACAGTTTTGTATGACCTATTAACTTTGCATCTTTTTGTTCTGCGTTTCTGAAAATTATAGTGCTTAAAATGCATGCAAAAATGGATTCAGAAATATCAGCTCCCACAGCCATTTTGGGGAATGTAAATACTCTACCACTTTCTATTATGTAGGAACATAGTTTTTGTTTCATTTTAATGTTCAAGTCCCCAAAATATTGAAACGGGCAGCTATGTGGGCAGCTTTCATTTTCTTTCATCTGGAGTAAAGCACTGATGCTGTAGTTAGTGGAAAATATTCCAGAGGGTTTACAGATATGTTTACACTAATGACATTTCCATTGAAAGGAATATTTAAATGATGATTTCAGATCAAA